>JAODGE020001147.1:0-10827 GCA_027574965.2 Ecitophya simulans
TCTTCGTTCTGCGCAAGAAAAACAACCACATCTCGACGCTGCACGTGATTCATCACGGCGTAATGCCAATGTCTGTGTGGTTCGGCATCAAGTTTACGCCCGGCGGGCATTCGTCCTTCTTTGGCTTCATTAACACCTTTGTCCACATTATCATGTACACCTACTTCCTTGTGACTGCGCTTGGGCCGCGCTACCAGAAATTTCTGTGGTGGAAGAAGTACCTGACAAAGCTACAGATGGTGCGTAGGCTACGTTTATCTAGTGGCCAACGGCCGACGTCGGGTCTATTAATGCGCGTGCGCCGTTTGTGCAGGTCCAGTTCGTCGCCATGATAGTGCCTGCGTTCCAGTTGTTTTTTATCGACTGCAGCTACCCAAAGGCACTTGCCTGGTGGATCGGCGGGCACGCCCTAATGTTTTTCTTCCTCTTCAGCAGTTTCTACAAGCAATCGTAGTCGGCGCACGGCCAGCGTCGGCGGTGACTGAACGGAGGCGTGCGCGACAGGTGGGCACTACAAAGTTTGCAAAACCCGTCGGGTTTCGTACATATTGTACATATTGAAAACCAAACATAGATGATAAGTAATGCTAGCTTTTAACAACAATCTAAAATTTTACCTTTTTCCTTCAATTTCAACATGGGTTGCGACTTTGTTCACAGATGGTGCAAGCACCTCGAAAATAGCAAATCCGTCAATCTCAAAGAATTCAATAGAATTTTTTAAATGTATTTTTTAATTTTACGGCCGGTATTAGTAGCATAACAGCGCCGGTTCGGCGCCAATTCTACATTTTACATCAAATTTTGCGGTGGGAAGTGGTGGGGGATTACGTAATTAGGTTTCCTATTAGCCGACTCGGGCATTGGCGACGGGCAATCATGATTGATCGACGGCGGGCATTTTAAATTTGGGAATTCCTTAAATTTGACTTCTGGTAGTAAAAGTGAGGAATTACGTGACCTGTAATAAAGGCGAGCGATCGTAATTGGTCAAATCTGGTCATTTCTGCAACTATTTAGAATCTGGTAACTCCTTAAATGATCACTTGACCTGCAATGGAAGCTTTCTACTGGCCGAGTCAGGCATCGGCACGAAAATGGTCATTTCGACAAACAATCGTGATTGGTCAAATCTGATCATTTCTGCAGCCATTTAGAATTTAATAACTTCCTTGACCTGCAATGGAAGCTTCCTATTAGTTGTGTCTAACATTTATGTACAGAATGTTGCAAAATGTGAATACGAGGGGTTGCAAACTTACAAATAAATAGAACTTCTAGTAAAACACTTATTTTATAAAACTATGTGTTATTAAGTATAAAAACGTTTTGTTTGCGAAGATTACACCACTGCGCTCTACAATCAAAACTGAAAATTTCTGCAAGTATTTGTAAAAGATAGAAAAAGTTTGTAGCAAGATATGACTAAATAATGATCTAAAAAATTTTCTTGAAATGTTTCATTTTATTTATCTAATTAATAATGCTCTTATGGTAACGTTGATATTCAATTTTTACGGATAAAAGGTTTGTTGCAATTTTTTTTTGCACACAAGTGTTAACGTAATTAGCGCCTAAAGCAATCAAATGTTGCTTAACAACGTTTATCTTATTATTTATTCTTTAATAAGCATTCTAAATAGCCGATAAACATAATTTTATTCTTCACAATGTTATTTTTAACTTTCACTTTTTTATCTTTATCCGTATTCTCTACTTTTATTGCGTACATTTTAGCCTTTAGACCAACAAATTCTCTCATTAGCTGTTCATAACTGACCAAAGGGATGACAAAAAATATATCTCTACTGTAATTGCTGGAATTGAATTGAGTCAGGGTATCTTTACGTATTGCATCATATATACTATTATTTTTAATTATGTAATTAGAGTACGTGTCAGTGTAGCAAACGGAAATATCAGTACCAAATTTAGGTAGCATATAATCTTAATGAAAATCGTAAAAAGTTAATTTTAACCAATCAAAAATGCAAATGCCAATAAATAAATAAGTTTAATAAATATAATTTCTGACATACCTAGTTCAATAATAACCATGTTGCTATCACAAATCATGAATGATTTAAATTTAGGGCTCGAAATCAAAGATTTTGCACCATCCCGACCCTCGTATTTTGTTCTGAAATTAACGTTAAAATGATTCTCAACATTCACCATTGTTTTGCCAAATACTGCATTATTCATTAGCTTATACAAATTCTTTTCAAAATCGTTTGTGGCTGCTTGGCGTAATTTAGTGTTCAAATAACTGTCATTTTTAAACCAGCAGCTCTGTTTAAAATTAAGCACGCAATGTATTTTTATAAGTTCTAAACCATGACTGTTTTCCGTAATGTCCAATAATAAATAATGTAATTTTGTTTATTATGTAAGGTAGCCAATAATTTCTAGAATTTGAAGGTACAGCATGCTTTGGGCAAAATAGTAAATATAAATGTGCGTCAAGCAAATGCTTGGAATACTTTAGATCAATTTTTATAATGAATCTATCCTTTAAGTAATCAACGAGGTTTCAGCATTTCAGTTATTTAAATCCGCCTTGCGGTATACTTGATGTCACAATACAATAGTTCTTACACAGCCTTTTAGCTTCAAATGTTGAGATGTGCTTATTGTTGGTTTTTGTATAACGTTTGCTACACTGACTCAATCCTTCCCTAATACCGCGTTCAATAAATAAAAGCATATTAATATCACTGAACAGTTCAAATTAAATTCTAGTATAATACAGCATAGATCTCTACGTGTATCCCAATAATGTGTGATAATGCGCAGGATATAATTTATGCGTAACTATAAGTCTTGAGCGGAATTTCTTAATAATATCGGCTTACAGTAGGACATCCGTTTTTAAGTACAACATGGTATACTCTTGCAAATTCATATTGAATATTGAATGTGGTCCAAACATTCTGAGCATGCGCATAATCTTGACTGTTAATGTGCGTGTCATTTAATTACCAATAAAATTTTTCAGCAAATAGCAATTTTGTTTATTCTAACCTTTCTCACGCATCTAAGTATTTGCAAAATAATTCCTTTCCGAGTTAGCAGGCTGAATAGTTCTTCAGTCAAGTCTCTAAACCGAAATTATAATTTGAAATACGCGGGCTAGCTCTTTGCTAGTTCTACTTTCAATATTCGTAGTCAAATTTTTAATAATAAATTTGAAACACAGGAATTGTAATGTTCTGGTCAATGTTTCTATAATTCAAATTACAATATAAATTAGCAGGACCGCAATACTTTCCAGTCAAGTGATTATGATTGTGCACTTTTACGTCATTTTGCGCAAATGTCTTTACACATATGTTACACGTGGTACCCATATTAAAGTCACATTGTTTTTTAGTTGTGAGAGAATCCATTTCTAGTTTGTTAAAGGGCAGTGGCTGCAAAGTTTCAGCAAGCAAAACTTTGCAGCTATGTGAACGGTAAAACGATAAAAAAATTGTCGTACAAACACTTCACATATTGCGCGTGAATAAATTGCAATTCTCAAAAAAGTAATGCAAGCAACGATCACATACGTATTTTTTATGAGCCTTTGAAAACAACTGAGGTGTAACGGATAACCGCGACAAATTGTTGTTTAGAGGTGGCCGCTACGTTTCTTGTTTGTTTTTTGTTTTTTACTATTGACGTCGGTATACATATGCAAAATTATANTAAAATCAGTTAATAAAATTGAATTCTAAGAACCACACGCGGGGAAATGGTATTGTATATCCATTTCTTCAGCGGCATCATTGTTCAGAAGCGTAGTCAAAGCTTTGCCTTCTTTTTAGTCGCTGATGTATACATTTTGTATAAGTAATAAGTTAACATTATTAAGGATTTATTGACCCGTAATTGATTTGTTAAGATGTTTGACCCGTGTCAAGCTCCTGTACGCGGCTAAGATGCGGCGTGGGGTCAGTGGGCGCCCGATGCTGCCTCAAATAACACTTTATAAACACTGCCACTTCTGACTGACAAGCGTTATCACGTTAACTAATGTCAGCTAGAGCCCCTGTCTGAATAATCAAAACTAAATAACAAACAAGGTTAACATGACAAAAATCATAGCAACCAATTGACCGTCTAATTCTTAACATTCCGGTCACCATTAAATGCTTTGTTTAATCAGTTGCGCACTGGTTTTTTATTTTTGCTAAATATGCAGGTCAAACGCTGTTTTTAATTTTCTTTGTTTTCAATTATACGCTGTTTAATGATATATTTTGAATTTGAATTTTGTATCACAGCACTATCTAAGCGCAGCTTTTGTACTTGCTAGCGCACTGTTATAGAGAGAGCAGGTCAATGCCTGATTCAATATGATTGTTTTTATTGACTTTTGAAACGGATTTCGCTATTTGCGAAATTACAGTAGATCGACCACATTTTTAGAGATTGGTAAACATAACGTACAAACCACGAGGTTGTGCGAGAAAAGCGCGTACTCTCGCGCGGCGACAGATTGTCAAGAAGGAACCCACCTGGGGACCTTTGGGTCGAACTAAGTAATTCCAAAGTGAACCAAACGGTCCCAGGTCCGAATAAAATCAGGAGGGAGTCAAATCCGGGCTTAAATAGCTGTAAGGACGCGGGTTGGCAGTAACTTTTTTACAAGTCTAAATACAAATCTAGTCTCCGCGTGGGTACCGATAACAAGCGGGAATCCCACCCTGCCAAGGCAGGATGATCTACAGATGCGGAGAAAGTTAATTTAGTTTCGTATAGAGTTTCGGCAAATAACCAGGCCGAGAACAAAGTAAAGACAGCTGGCAATTCCAAATTGATAGGAAAAAATAACACCGCTCAAACCAACTCCGACAAAAGAAGCGTATTCTATCCAAGGGGGCTAGCCAGAACACCCCCATCAAGGCACAGGCCAAAACAGCACCAGCAAAAGCCGCGAAGGTTCCACTGGAAAATTTTGTACGTGAGTGGAAAAATAAATAGATGGCAGGGCTTGCCGGAGGCAAGCAGTACGCCCGCCAAGAAAGAGTTGCTGGACTTAGTACAGGTGTTTACCGCGCTAAAAGCTCACAACACGACTAAGCCCCTTTAGGCGGCTATATATGAGCTTCTATTTAAGGTAACGGCGACCTTGAAAAAAACGGTATGCTTTCCTGGCCTCAAGACCAGAAAAATTCAAAATAATGTATACGAGCTTCGGGCAGAAATTGCGTTTACAAGATTGACCGGAGAGCAAGTGTCCAAAGAAGCCTACTGGCTTAAAGCTCACACCACGCTATGGCAAAGGTAGCAGTAGAAACCAGGAAGATTCGAGTGGGGTAAAGCCCGGCCAAATCAAGCCAGCCTACCAGGCCAGCAAAAGGTGTAAAAGATGTTTGGGCTCCGACGGCTGCGCGTACCAAAACCGCGAGAAATGCTGCCGCAAATGCGGAGCAAAAGATCATGCGGTAAGCGCTTGTGGTAACGCGCCAACGTGCTTTGACTGCATTAACGGTGGCAGCCAGAAATATGACCATCTCACGAGGGCGAAAAACTGTCAGAGAAGGGCAAAACAAAACAAGGCCAGATTAAAACTCAAAAATAAACATAGCGACGATAAGTGTGTTAATTATGTTATAAGGTGCTTCCAGTGCTTAAGTTACAGCCACGAGAAAGACAAATGTCCGAGTCCGGACCGATCCAAATGCTGCAGGAATTGTGGCCAGGATTGTCACAAATCCTCCGAGTGCCTAAATCCACTCTTCTACGTCGCCTGTGATGACGCAGGAAGGAGCGACACGGCTCACACAAGAGGCAAACAGTGCAGCAAAACGTGCATAACTGTAAAACCGGTCAAACAAAATATGACGTTATCCGAAAATGGCAGTAGGTCAGATTAATCTGAATCACACTAGGGTAGCACTATATCTGTACGCTTAATCTGCCAGAAAAAATGAGCTTGAAATAAACCTCATCTCAGAGTCGGTTAAATCAACGGCGTAAAAAAAGCTTGTTCTACTCCGCGCAAAAGAATGTAGCAATTGCAATCTGAGACAAACGTCATAGGCGTAAAAACCAATGAACGTGAGTACATCAGCTGTTATGCCTCTCCAAATTGTACCGTAGAAGAGTTCGACAATGACTTAAGAGAGGTCGTGGATGCCCTCCGTCTGAGCTCCAAATCAGTACTGATTGGCGGAGATTTCAAGGTCAAAGCTAAGGAGTGGGCGTCGACAGCGACAAATGCAAGAGGAAACATGCTCCTAGACTTAACCGCGTCGCGTCAACTAACACTATTAAATGAAGGCGCCGATTTTACGTTTGTTAGGAGAAACCAACGAAGCAACCCGGACGTAACGTTAGCCGGTAGCCAGGCATGAAATTAGACATGGAGGGTGTTTAATAAAAAGACAGCTAGCGACCATAACCTGATTGTCATAAAACCTCTGGAGTGCTCGCACGCAGAGAATATTGACGTTCCACAAGGGTGGAGAGTAAGGCCAGTCTGCGAGGACCACATCTCCATTCCGCCGGATGCAAACCGAGCGACAGAAGTACTCTGGAAATGCATGATAAATTTCTGCAACTTAGTTTATGGTTGTAAAACACCAAGGCATCTCAAAACCTAGCCACAAATTTATTGGTGGAACAAAGAGATAGCTGTCACTAGAAGGCAATTATACCAAGTCAGACGCCGGTTACAACAATTACCGAGTGACAGTACTAATTTGGTAACGATCTCAAATAAGGTGAAAGACCTTAAAAAGACGCTTAAAAAGCTAATAATAGAAAGAAAAAAAGACAAATTAAACAAACTCCTGGCTACGGTAGAAACCGACCCGTGGGGACAGCCGTACAAGCTGATAATAAACAAATTGGCGAGACCACCACCGCCTAGCTTAAACATGGCCACGAAAACAATGGACCAATTGTTTCCATGCGCCAACTCAAATAAACCTCTGCTTTTGGCAGAACTAAACTTATTCCGAGTTGGTGAGCTTGTTTCGGAGGACGAGTTGCTGCTCACAGCATAGGGCATGAAAACAAATAAAGCTCCGGGACCTGACGGAATCCCAAACGCGGCCATTCTAATAGTAGCGCTACTGAGCCCTGACATACTACAAAAAGTGTACACACTCTGTCTAGAAAAGGGCGGACTCCCGATATGCTGAAAGCCAGCTGAAATAGCGCTACTGTTAAAGCCAGGCAAGAAAGGCGAGTCTCCCCGTGACTATAAGCCCATTTGTCTATTACCCGATCTGAGAAAATTACCGGAAAAAATTATTCTGGGCTAAATTCAGCCACATTCAATCTCTTTTAAGAACCAATATGGTTTTAAAAAGGGGTAGTCCACACTGGACACTGTCAGAAAAGTAGTCAAACTAGGCATTAACGAGCTAAACGGTCCCAAGCAAACAAGAGGGTTTGTTTCGGCGATAACAGTCAACGTCGAAAATGCGGCAGCAGTCTCCAATCACCTACTGGCGAACATAGGTAACTACCTGCAGGACCGTAGCGCAACCTACAAGGGACCAGGGTACGTCATTACCCGACTCCTACATAGAAGAGTCCCTCACCTAATAACCCCTCAAAAGGAGTTGGTTTACCTAGGTTTTGTCCTGGACAAACGGCTGGCGCTCACGTGCAATATCAGGGCACGTTCAGAAAAAAACAGTAAATACAAGCAGGCGCTTAGTAGAATCCTTCCTAACATAAATAGGCCAAGGCAGCAAAAACTCAAAATACTGTCTCTGACAGAACGAGCGGTAATGATGTATGGAGGCCCGATATGAGCGAAATTCCGCGGAGTTTAAGTGGGCAAGAAAATCCCTAGCCATATACATTGCAGATGCGCCTTAAGGTCCATACAAGGATACAGGACAGTGTCGGGAGACGCGGCCTTGGTACTAACTGGAGTACCGCCGATAGACTTCTTGGCAGAAGAACTAGTGGAACTATAACGACCGCTCAAGAGGCTACGAAGAAGCAAAAGAAATGACATTTGATCCAAAACGATTTGTTCCTGACAGAAAAGGTGGGATGACTACAACAAGGGCATGCACGTTTGGTCACTGATCTCAAACATCGACCACTGGCTAAACAGGTCACATGGACAATTGGGGTATGCGTCTACCCAATTTGTAACAGGCCATGGATGCTTTAATAGTTTCCTGGTAAGTTTTAAGGACAAGGTCGATATCACCTGCACATACTGCCGTGACGTGGATACGCTAGAGCACACATTGCTGAAGTGCCCGAGGTGGCACCAGTACAGGCAGTCATTAAGCAAGCTGAATAAGGAAAGCTTACATGACGCCATATTGCTAATGACCCTAAACAATGTGGAGGATGTAATGAACCAAATCATTACGCTAAAGGCTGCCGAAGAGCGCATTAGGCAACAATGGAAAGCGACACTGAGTCAGACTACCAGGAACCAAAACAAAAAAGACAGCCGAGCGAAGCAAGGTGTTTGTTCAATGCAAAGACGGAGAGGCTCTGCAAAAGACTAAGAAATGCCCTAAACTGGGCGGACAACGGCGTCAGCCAAAGTTGGTAGGAATCGTTTCCGAAATGGATAAAGGGCAAGACGCTGGAATCGGCAACGACAACTACCGAGATGAAGACCTTTGAAGAGTCTGAAGGCAACACCAAACCTAAGACAAAACCACAGGGCAAAAGGGCGATCCTGTACGGCAAATTGGAAGATGCTCTCTTGCTTTCACGGCTAGAGGAGCATCAAACCACTATGGCCGCGCTGCGGCAGGTTGTACGTATGCTGCACCCAAAAAGACCAAAGGTAACTTTTTCGATCCCAGAGGCGGCAGACGACCTACACCCAAGCTGGAAAGATCTCCCAGCCAACGCAACGCAACTCCTAGAATATTTAGAATAGGCCTTCCAAAAAAGATCCCTAAAGATTGATGACGTCTACTGGGACTTCGTACTGGCGCCGATTATAGCAAAGCCTGGCCCGAATGCGAAACCCACACCCACTATCCGTGAGGGGGTGGTGAAAGAAAAACCAGGGTGAAATGGAAATTAATTGCCCCCCATCCAAAGACATGGCAGCTAATGCCAACCGGATGAGGACCAAAGACAATGTATTAATGTATATTTCTATGTTATACAATTTTTGTATATTACATTAATAAAGGTTTATTAATTAAAAAAAAATCGTCAAGAAGTTTAAGATACTGCCGAATCTACCACGACTTGCAAAATTTAACAAGAAAACGGCATATCAACACCTGTACATTCTACGACACATTGCGGGGCAGTTAGATCGCTATTATTTGGGAAGACATAGTTCATCGTGTCATACGGCGAAGTATCGGCGACCGGCGATTGGCATCGGTTTCAAACACAAAGCAGAACAAAGACATCCTCAGAGAACAATTACGCCTGGAAGATCACACTACTGTTTTCTATATCCATTTACTTGGTTCACTTTCAACTTGGCAATTCCCGGTCAAAGTCACGTAAATCCAGTATCTCACAATGGATAATAAATTATAATCGTTAATAAAAAAACGCGGACGGGTTACAAAGTCTATAACTGACTTTTGAAAACATCTTACTACGTTAGTTGCAAGGAAACCAATTACTAAGCAAGAATATATTGCATTAGAATTAAAAATACAACGGTTTAATTTGAAGCTTGATTAATTTGAAAGTGTCGCGGCCGGTTTTTTGTAAAAACCAAAACGGGGACTCGCTTGCAGTAACCGCGACTCTACCGATTACAGATCAAAGCCAAGTTTCAGCATGTCCGACTTTGTTTATTTATTACATAAATGGGTGCAGATTTACAAATACATGGTTGTAAATCACTGGTTACTTGGGTGTTTTCGTCGAGGCACAAGGAGACACCCGGAGCGCGCTCGGATGGGCTAGCAAAAACTGCGGTGAGCCGATTGCGAAGAAAGCCGTCTTTGAACACTCTGCAACCTAGGTCTTGACCGTCGACCAAAGTCAGAACCAAAAACGTGTCTGTCCTCTTGTTGCGCTGAGCTTTTCTCGTAACCTTGCTTTCCGCCTTTCTGTCGCCCCCAACTCCCAAACCTATTGCTGTGTAAGCATCTCACGCGCGCTCCATACGATCATCGTCTGTGCGTCCGCGGAACCCGCTTACTAAGTCAGCATCGTGCTGACCTAGCGTCTACACGACGGCGGTTAGATATCCGCTGCTTGAGTTCATGTTGTCTACCTAGGCTAGGCGTTGATGACCCCGTGCCCAGCACTGGGCTGACAACTTCTAGCAATTTTATGCCAAATCGCGACAAAATGATAAACTATGAAATCATTGACTTCCTTAAAAATGATGATGAAGAGGTTGAATTAGAAGCATTTGAGTCTGGATATTTTGAGGCTCTAGCAACAGATAAAGAGTTAATGGAAAAACGTGCAAACTTGGACCATGTGGAGTTAAGCAAATTGGTGCTAGATGTTCAAAATAATCAATCAAATTCAATGAATACACAATCTGCAGTAAAACTACCAATTATCTCATTGCCTAAATTCAATAGTAAATCCGAGCAGTAGCTCGAGTTTTGAGATTTGTTTTGGACATTTGTACACAATGAGAGATTTTTGATTGACGCGTAAAAGTTGTACTATTTGCGTGGAGCGCTAGAGAGTAAGGCAAAAAAAAGTCGTGCAAAGTGTTGCTGCATCTGGCACAAATTACCAAGTTGTATGGGAAGGTTTTTGCAAACGATTTGATAATGAGCGTTTGTTAATCTGCAACTACCTAAATGTTTTTTAAAACATATGAATGCTCAGAGATAAATCAGCGAAACAATTACGAGAATTTTTAAACACCATTAACCCACATCTTCGCGCTTTATAGGCTCTTGGTGA
>JAODGE020001161.1:0-28925 GCA_027574965.2 Ecitophya simulans
GCCGCCGCCGCAGCCGCCGCCGCCGCCAGCCAGCGGAGCCCGAGCGACGCGCAGCGCCGGCACCACCCGCGTCCGACCGGCCCGATGCGACGCCGCGGGCGTTTTTCGATTGTTTATCGACTAGTTGACGCTGGCGCAGGTTTCGCGGAACGCCGACGCGGGGCGTTCTGGCGCACGTCGGGGAGCGTCGCGCGACGAGAAGAAACACATGGTTTGCCATTGTCACTGCCATTGGCAGAACAGGGAGTGCCGCTCTTATCGTCACCATATTGTGACACCAGCACCGCGTCCTGCTAGGCGCGCGGCGAACGTCGCATCGATTTCTCGAAGTTTGACAACAAATCGCCCGCGCCCGTCCGTTGTGCATTGACAGCGGCGGCCGCGGCGCAGTCGTCGTCTTGTTCGCCATCTCGATGCGGCGAACGGCGCGAGCGTCGGCGAAGAGAAAACAATAAAAAAAAGAAAAGAAACAGTTTCGCGTTGAGGTAGGCCAGGCCGACGCACCCACACGCCCGACGCGACGCCGACGAATTTGCTAGTACCTTGAATGCGCGTGGAGTCGGCGGGCGCGACGGGCACGATGTCGTCGAGCGCCGAGATGGTCGCTGCTGGTGTGTGCGTGGGCGATGCCGATTCGTTCATGCGTTGCGGAAGGCACTTGGATGTCCACGTCGGGCGCGTTCAGCGAGCTGCGGAGCGTCTTGCGCGGCCTCGGTCGCGGGCGACGATGAGCAGGCCGGGAGAGCGCGACGGCGACGTGCACGGCCCGCTGCGGGGCGGATGCGGTGCGCAGGCGGAAAAAAAAGACGAACGTCGTCGCCCCGAGTCGCGAGCGCGTATGAAAGCGCCGCTCTTGCCAACGTTTCGTCGTCGATACCGACGACAATTGTCAAAACACGCCCTCGACGCGGCGCGATCTGCGAGAATTTGACAGCGGCGAACGTGCGGGACACGATGTGGACGCACTCGCGGCGGCCGACGGCGGTCCGGCGCAGGACGCGACGACACTTTTGCGCGACTCGGCGAGATTGCACCGATTGCACACCCGTCTGGCTGCTGCGGAACGCCGGACTGCGACTTGTCACTCGCCGCTGCTTGCGGGACCGACTGGGAGTGCTCGCAGCGCTTTCGACGTCACGAAGAGACGGAATGCCTTGCGCCGCGCACAGCCGAACGCGACTTTCGGCCGCAGAGCTGCACCTACAATAATGATCGCGAAAACGTCTCGGTGCATGTCGGCCGGCGAACATTTGAATGCGATTTTTCATTTCGGCACGCCCGAAATTACCAAAGAATAACCAATTTCGTTTTTCGCGCCACGAGCGGCAACTCCGCGAGCGCTGCCGCCCAACTCACCTGGATAACGTAGATAGCGCGCTTTCATCGGCCACGGATCACTTTAACTTGATTTTCGCGTACTTTTTGTTGCAATTTTGATAACTTTCAAGTGAGATTGCATTCTTGAGGGGCGTTGTTGCCGCGGCGAAATGGCGAACTAAAATTTGTCACTCGTAAAATAATGGCCGGTGCAGAGAGCGCCGAGGTTAGGCCGCAGTTCGGCAATCGTTACCTACTCGACGACGACGACGTCTTCGCGCACAACGCTTGGTAGGCAATATTTACGTCGTTCGTTAATCGCATGCCCCAAAGAGCGAGCGCGAGAAACCGATGCGCGGCGCTCGTTGCCTAGTCGACGAGTCGCCGCGTGCTCGATTTCGACGCGTGGTATGCAACCCAACGCCCGTCGCGAATCCGAATTTGAACGCTCGCTTCGTTCGCAGGGACGACGTGCAGTGGGACGACGCGCAGGAGGCGGCCGCGAAGGCGAAGGTCTCTCAGAACTGCCTTGTGACATTCTCGCCCGACGACTTGGACGACTTCGACGCGAACGCCGACAAACACTGGGACGCGTTCTACGGCGTTCACACGAATAGGTTCTTCAAGGATCGCCACTGGCTGTTCACCGAATTTCCCGAACTGAAGGACGAGCGGAACAAGGTGATCTTCGAAGTCGGCTGTGGGGTCGGCAACACGATATTTCCCATACTGCGATATTCGAAGAACCAAGAGCGGTTCATCTACTGCTGCGACTTCAGTGCGAGAGCCGTCGACATTCTTAAAGAGAATTCCGAGTACGACGCGAACGTGTGCAACGCGTTCGTTTTGGACGCGGCGGCCGAGCGCTGGGACCCGCCGATTGGGGAAAATGCGGCGGACGTCGCCGTGCTGATTTTCGTCCTGTCGGCAATACATCCAGATAAGTACGTAACTGAACCGAAGCGCACAATAATGACAATACTAACAACGCGTTGCAGGTTTCAGAACGTGGCCCGCCAACTGTACCGCTTCGTAAAACCGGGCGGCGTGCTCTTGTTCCGCGATTACGGCCGTTACGATTTGGCGCAATTGCGCTTCAAACTCGGCCGTTGCCTCGGAGAAAACTTCTACGCAAGAGGCGACAACACGCGAGTCTATTTCTTCACGCAAGACGAAGTTCGGCAGACATTCGAGAGCGCCGGCTTCGAGCAGATCGACAACAGGGTCGATCGTCGCCTGCAGGTGAACCGCGGCCGCATGCTGAAGATGTACAGGGTGTGGATTCAGGCAAAGTTCCGCAAGCCGTTCACGTGATAAAATCCGACTACTTTTATTTGCATTTTTATCAATGGGAAAGTAAAGAATGACGGTATTACCATGTACAAAACATTTCCTTCGCTGCACTGCGTTTTGAGCTCTCGGTTTTGTGTCGAGCAAATGCCCGAAGAAAATTTGATCTCGCACACGCCCAATGATTAGTTACGCCTAGCGCAAGTTGATTAATCACGGGCGACGCACGCGTTGGGCATAACACCAGCATTCCGTTAAATTGTAACGCAACACCGTCCACATATCATTGCTATGAGCACACCAATTAATAATGCCTCGTTGAAATACGCAAATTCGGTTACAACGCAAGTCGTACGGTACGGCAAATCAATGATCAATGTTGTTGGTCCTGACTGCGAGCCTCGAAATGTTTGTCACTTGCGAAATTCCTTATAACGATAGTACAATTTCTTCAAATATATAATTTAAGTTTTTCAGTCCCAGTTTAGAATATACAAATTGTGCGTATCGAAATCCTCTCGCCTCGACTCGGCCCGTGCGTCGACAATTTCGCTATCAAAGACCGTACGTTCACGACACTCTATTCCTACTTAAGAGCTAGCTGAAAGATGCGAGAGGGCAGTGCGCGTGCATCATTCGCAACGCCCCGCTCGCACGACTCTCTCAATAAATAATCTCTGAATTATTTTCATCTCGAATATAAATATCTTACTGGTGTCTCCTTAAATATATAACTATGAAAAAAAGTGAATGAAACATTCCCACGCAAACATGTGCAGCAGCGCACGGCACGGGCTTGCCTCAAGTGTTTGGTATATTGAAATAATTTAGCATCGATCAGTTTAGAATCTCAGTACGGGAGTTTTTTTGTTTTGTTTTGTTTTTCGGCGGGCGGCGACCGGATGATCGAGTTGTGTCGGTGCTGATTGACGGATGAATGACTGCGGACCGCCGCGCTACGGATGATTTTTCTCATGGGGGACGGAGATGGCCACGGACAATTTTACGATCGTGAAGTTCGCCGTCTAGCGCGTTTGCTGCGCGTACGCCGAATGCACGCTCTCGCAGACGAACTTGTATTGACTCTGGAAAGGCGCAAAAGGCGTGAAATGCGTGTTAAGGCGTGCGTCGGGCACACTTGCGGGCGGCGCTACTCACAGAATTCTGAATCATCATGGCTCGTTGCTCGCGCATGGTGCGAACAATACTGAGCGGATACACGGGCTGGCCCGCTTCCATAAGGCACAATGCGGTTTCCATCAGCACCAGGACGCCGGTGCGACCGATGCCGGCGCTGCAGTGCACGACGACGGGCGCGTCGCCCTCCGCACGCTGTCGCGCCGCGCGCACGCGTTCCGTGAACGACAGGAACTGCGACGGCGAGTCGGGCACCCCGTGATCGGGCCACGCCACGTACTGCATGTGGCGAACGGCGCGTCCGACGCCCGTCTGCGGCGAGCGAAATTTCAGAGTGGAAAAACCGACCTGTCACACGCACATTCCGCAACTTACTGCACTGTCGACAAGAAGGAAGTCCCTGAACACGAAGCTGCCGGACTCGTCCGTTTGCTCGTCGGTGCACTTGATGGAGACGTTCGTGAGCGTGAGCGTGTCGTCGAGGCTAGGCCAATATTTGACGCATTTCGCGCGTCCGCGTTCGATGACCGTCGTCAGCATAACGATAAGATCACAGCCGCCTTCGTGCACCATCTGCCAAAAGTCTTCGATGGTGTTTTGCAACGGACCCTGCGTCGCAATGTATTTGTTCACCATCTCGGTGTTGGCGATCGTCATGTTCACGTAGTTGGCGTTAATGTAGTCGCCGTTCGGAGAATTAAGCAGTACCACTCTGGTCGAATCGACTTCAAGCAAAAAGGAGACAGACATTTAGATCGACGCGAGCGCAAAGGACGCCAGCGGGGGCACTTACAGGGCGATATGTCGCGATAACGATTCTTATTGACGTTTTTCGGTTTCGCCGCCTCGTCCGACGTCAAGTCCGGATGCTTCCGATAGAGCAGCTCGTACTGGGAAATGAGCGCGCCGCTGCCCAGTCCGTCCGCCAACAGTAAGATGCTTTGCTCCAAAGCATTACTTGGCGACGGCGGGCGCAAGATCTCGTCGACCGGCACGTACTGATAGGGCGGTTCTTCGTACTCCTCGTCGACGATGCCGTACAGAGCGTTGGGGCGCACGACCAGCGTCAACTTGCCGTTGTTCAGCTCGCGCGCCTCGTGGATGATCGCCACGACGTCGGCATGCAGGGCGTGCTGCACGTCTTGTCCGTTGATCACCAACAGTTGATCGCCTTCGGAAAGCCGCGGATTGCACTTGTCGGCGGGCGTGTTGGCGGCGACGCGCGACACCACGATCGGCACGTCGCGCGTGCTGCCGCCTTTCACGTTGAAGCCATACTTTCCCATCTCGTCGGGATAGATGACGATCGTCACTTGCCCGTCCTCGGCGGCGGCCTGCGACACCGGCGAGTGGCTCGCGCTGTACGGCGGCGTGTCGTACAGGCCGTTGGAGAGCGGCGACGGGGGCTCTTCGTCGGCGTAGCTCAACACTCTGCCGGCCAGGCCGGGCGAGAACGGCCCTTCGATGGTGCGATCGAGGAAACCGCCATCGCTGCGCAGGCAGAGATATTTCAAAATTGATGTAAAGTCCATTGATTGTGTAAGCACACTGACAACCGTCACGATGGCAACTTACTCGTCAGATAAATGCGTGCTCTCGGCCCACGCCTTCCTCGGTTCTTTCGAGCCGAGCGACGTCACTTTGTTGTCATAGGGACGCGGAGGCCGCGCGGGAGCCGGTAATATTTTACCCTTGTCCTCTAGAGCTGGCGGCGGAGGTGCTTTGACCTGATTTGCATGTGTTGCAACCAGAAATCAGTACGAGTTTCGGAAATCGCTCAACTGCTGAACCACTTACAAATGTTTTGCTGGGCGAGCGTATGAACTTCCTTTCGAGTTTCCCGCGTTGCTTGACGTCGGTAACAGTTTGAAACTCTGTCCTTCCGGAGTACGCGAACTTCGAGCCTAAGGACAACGGGAATCTACGACGCACTTTAGGCGAATGCAGCCGGAAGAACGTATGATGCTCTACGCAGGCCTTCCACAAAGTCTTCGACGATCTGTACGTCTCCATATTGAATCCCAGCAAGGTGTCATAGTTCTCCGACTGCAACCATCGACTACTGAGCCCAAGGACTGCAGTCTTACCAACGCCTTACTTACCAACTCGCGACGAAGTTGGATGTAAAAGCGTTTGCGCTTGAATGATATTTTCATGATCTTCGACCACGAAAATGTGTTTATGCAAATATGATTTTGAAATACGACCAATCCAACGGAAGTCACGCCGAGGCAGATTTCCTTGTTGTGATTATCCTAAAATTGTCGACTCCGTAAAGCACACATTACATCTTTTTGCACCGTGAAATACCTTGGCTTGATGTAATTCTACTCCGTACATGTCAACACGTTTAGCATGGTCCAGAAAATTATATTCCGCGTCAGCAGGCAGCTGACCTCTACAACAACCGTAGGAAAACGTTTAAATTTTCACCAGCATATAACGATAAGCTAAAACATTGGACTGCTATTGATTTTTGATGTGGTTCACATGCAATTACCGCCGCGGTCGACAATTGTCACGCACTTTGAAAACTTGAACTCATTCACTGATTGTCACAGTAACATGCATTACATTAGCCTGAATGTGCGTGTGAATAGTTTAATACAAACCGTGCATTAATACTTTCCGAGTAAACTACACTGTACTCATGATTCAAGAAATAATTACTTCAAATTATGGTATTGGAATAGAATCGTTTCCCTTACTTGTGGAGCTTGTGCAGCTCGGAAATTTTCCGTTCGAGATCTTCATTCTGTCCGGGGACGAGCTTTAAATTTGATAAATAATTGGCGCCGTGCTCGTCCGGTTGGTAGTCGCCCAATTCAGCTGCAAAGACAACGCCCCCCAGTAGTTACAGCAAGTTATTCGCACTTGCAAGTGGCGGCAACTTACATTGAACAATGTAGCTAGCCAAGAGGCATGCTGTGGACGGAGGTAAATACAATCTAGCCTCCAGAATATCTCGCCTCACTTGCAAATAAAATTGGTACCTTGTATACTCCTCCTGCAGTTTGCTTGGATCATTCACATAGAATTTCACTCTGAAGTAGAGGACTTTCTCTGCGCATCCATTCATTTGCTTCTTGATGGACTTGTTCAAATCCAGCCATCTCTGAAAATCCACGTTGATTCATGTGAAGACATGATGACCGTGCCATTGACGACAATGTTTATGAAACTCACCATGTATTCAGGTTTGTTGCTCATGGGTGAGCAGCCATTCTCGCTGAACTGCAAACCGAAATAGTCCTTCTCGACCAGCTCGAGATGTTGATAGACCTGGTCGAGCAGCTGCTGTCCCTTGGCGCGCTTTTCCAGGTGAAAGGTGCGCTCGGTGTCGTCCAGGAACAGCACCTTCAGGTCGAAGCCCTTCTGCGTGCGGCCGCGCTCGGCGGCGAGTTCGAGCGCGTGCACATTGTACGTGCCACTGGAGCTGCCGAAGGTGCGCTTAGAGACGCTCTCGATCATCTCCGCGGAGCGCACCGGACGTGGACGGATGATGTGGGACGACAATTTCAATCCCTGAGCTGAGATTCACAACTGCTTATAATAAAACGTCAACTAAGTATTTGTTACGGAAGCGTCGAGCGAGTGCATCGCAACGAATTCGACGCGATTTGAGGTTAAACAATTGCGCTGCGATAGTGCGTCGGCCGGCGGCGGGCGGCGGGCCGATCAAAAACAAGGGGGGCGATCGGCGTTGTCGCGTGATTAGCGCGCACTCACCCCTTTCGGTTATTGCCGTCGCGCTGCTTCCATGGCTCGGAGAAGTGGCGGCGAGCGTACCTTCCGCCAGCGGCGATGCACACATCGTCGTGCGATGGTTAAGCGTGCATGGTGCACCGCCCGTATTTGGCAGTCGATTGCGCGACCGATCTCGCACTCTTCGGGCGCGCTTCGTCCGGTTTTGTGCGTTATCGGACGCGCGCTATCATGGCACGCTCTCGGCTGAACGCTGTGCGAGAGCGTTGGCGAAAGCTGCGCGTGCGGATGCCACTGACAGCCTTTGTACTGTTCTGTACGCCTTTGTAGGGTTTGCCAGGGATGGCAACGATTATTCGATTAATCGATTGTCCGCCACTTTTTTGCGATGAATATCGCACGGCCCGTTGTTTATTTGTTCATAAATGTTACAAAATATTACAATACATTTCGATCGAATTGAAGCAGTTTTAAAGTAAAATGCTCCATGGTTTTCAACATTTTAGCGCAGAACGGTCTACAGATGGCGTTGCGTGTTCGATATGCCGAAAATTGGAAGCGCACGTTTGCGTGAAATCACCCAATAACTCGAATCGGGTGATTCGCTTTGGAAATTTTAGTTAGATGAACCAGAGAGTATATAATATATAAAAGTGCTCATGCTTATGAAGCTACTTGTTCCGGAAAAGTACTTCATTTATTATAATTTGGGAGACGCAAAAATCTTCGAGCCTTGGCAAAAATGCAATTTTGAATACTTTCGATTTTTGGCGACGAGTTTCTCGAAAAATATTAACGCCAGACAAAGTAGGTAAGTGCCATTCGAATCTATGTTCAATTCTGCATGGATTAAGCCCGTTTAATTTGATATTTAGAAATGTCGATTTTTGGCAATAATGCCAAAAAGGTAGTACCCCGTTCAATTCTGCGTCGATTAAGCTAGTTTCATTTGATTTTCAAAGTTTGCAATTTTTGGCAAAGCTGTAACCTTTCATTTTGCTAGTTTTGTGCCATACCTCTTCGAACCTGCTGTGATCCTGATAATAACTCGTAGCGCATTCAATTTTACATGTGGAATTCAAAATTGTATCCTGGGAAATTGCGAATTAACACGCGAACGGTGCATGATAAATTTGTCATATAAAATGCATTTTATAGTGGAAGAGTTGTTCTTTCAATTCCTGTTAACGCAAAATAAGAGGTCGCACGGGAACATGTCAAAAATGACGCTCAAACATAGGCAATTTTTCATTTTTTTATAATGGTATTGTGGAAAATTGCGCATAACTCCGGAACGGTGCAAGATAGAATTGCGCTCTAAACGCGAAATAAAATATCCTACGGGAACATGTCAATATCCGTGATAAATTGGTGTTCTAAACTACATTTTATAGTGAAAGAGGTGTTCTTGGAATTGGCCATTTTTGGCAACTAAAATTAGAATTGAACGTAGATTGGATTGGCATTAACCAATTTTGTCTAGTGTTAATATTTTCCGAATTAATGTTGGACGGATTTGCGGATTTTTGGCAAATATGCAAAGAAGTACTCCTTTGCTCTTTTGTCAAAAATCGAATGCAATGTTAATATTTTTGAAGAATTTTTTTTAAACATTGAATGAGTACATTTGTGTATTATATAGGTTCTAGATAAACCCATTGCTTACCGGACTAATCGGACTAGTCAAAATCATTGTTTTTTTAGCATTTAGCGTCATAATTAGCTGATTGTTATATTAAACTTTGCCGGTCGTAAAATCATTGATTACTTTTATGACCTAAATGGTCGACTGGCAAGTATTTAAAAATGTCCAGTTGTTTTGGAGGTTTGGCACTCTGAATACTTGTTACCCTCAGACAACTGCGATAGCGACCAAGTAAAATGATTCTCGAAATGTACATGTTTGCTTCTCTATGTGAACCAATTCGTTTCAATCCTACCAACTCAAATTGAAGCAGATTTTTTGGTGCCTGCACCTCATTGTCAGTAAAATGACCGCTGACTGCTCAACGTCACCAGTTATAAACCTTTGCGGATTTGCAGAGAGAGAGAGATAGGGAAAGAAAGAAAGGAAACTTTTTAAAACAATACTTTATTATTGTTGTAATTGTAATGTTTATCACATAGGTACGTGAATTACATAGAAGTTAATATATACAATAAATGGAAACAAAACATTTTGTTTTGTAATTGCACTTCTAGTGCAAACGTCAAGACAAAGGAACGCAACTGTATGAAAACATAAACAAACGCAAAGTGTACGCCGAGCCGCATCAAACTCGGCAACGCCGCTCGCACACTTCTTTCGGCCCTGCTTCATTATAATCTCATTTTCAACAATCAGTCACTTATTAATCAATAATTTTCAACGTTTGCCGCCATCTCGACATTGCGTCGATCTCGTAGTATGCATGGATCGACTCAGTTACAAATGCTGTTCCTAGGAGCAAGATTGTTTAGTTTTATTTAATATTAAGGTGATTCGGTTTAACTAAAATTCCTAATTCGAAGTTTAGTCCATCCAACGGAATTGTAGATTGGTAGGTAATCGACGAGGGACGTCGCGGTGTGTTTATATTTATTTAAAATTACTCGATTAACTCGCCCTTCCCTGCCCTTCCCGCCCCATCGGTAAAAAGGATAATTTGCAGTCGCCGTACGCGCGATTCAGACGCGCGCTACATTTATTTATCAGTAAGTTAAAAGTGTCTCTTGTTTAATTTGTTTCACATTGTTTAAGTGTTCGTTCACTGCCTGGTTAGATGCCTGCTGGTTAGGTGTCTGGTTGGTTTTGAGTTGATATTGGATTCATATACGTTGACCGTTCGAGTTTTAATCGTCCGCACAACAATATTTACAGCAACATCGGCACATGCAGTAGCAGATGCAGAACAGCATCACCACGACCGGAATGATGCCGACGGCGACGTAGAGCAGGTTGATCTCCGGGATCGCGTCGCCCTTGCAGATCGCCTCGGACTCGTCGCTTATGATGTTGCCTTAAACGAGAGACGATCAATAAGCAGCACGCAACGCGCACATTCCGCCGCCCACCTGTGATTGCCGTGACGTTTGGACAGTTGACCACGCCGTTGCACACCAGTCGCGCCGGTATGCACAGGCCCGCCTCGCCCGGACACTGGAACTCGCAGCCGCCGTCGTCCGCGCTGCCGCCTTCCGTGAGGCGACTGCTCATCAGGCTGCCGTCGGTGTTGCGCGGCAGGTGGAACAGCTCGGTCCAGGCGATCTTGAACGCCGCCCGCGTCGGCGACGTCCTGCCCACGAACTGTATCGTAATGCTCGGATCGTTGCCGTCGGGGCTGAGCTCGGCGGCCGACAGGATCGGCAGCTCCTTGGTCATGGACACGTTCTCGCCGCAAATGCTCAGGTACGGGTCGACTTTGCCCTTGACGAAGATGTCCACCACGCCGTCGTCGCAGTGCTTCGACGCGAACTTGATCCGATCGAAATGCATCCACAGGTCGCGTTCGCGATTCACTTTGATCTCCCAGATGCAGCGGATGCTCTTCGGCGGCTCCACGTAGCCGATCGCCTCGTAGTAGGGGTAGTGGATCTCGCCGTCGGTGGTCGGCGCGACGATGGGCGGGCCGCAGAGCGGGCCGTGGACGAACTCGTAGCTGGCCTCGAACAGTGGCGACGTGTGCTTGAAGTAACTGAGGGCCGCGTGCGCGCTGTCGACGATCAGCTGCAAGTTGAGCTGCTCGCCGCGCGAGACGATCGTCGTCGAGCCGATGTGGCGATTGCAGAGACACGTCACGTCGCCGCTGTGCGCCGCTTTCGAGAGCGGCGTCATGGGATGCGACGCATTCACGCCGGGCGGCAGCGGCTCCCAGACCACCAGTTTGTCCACCCTGTCTTCCAGGCAGTTCGTGCACAGGCCCGGATTGTACGGATGATCCTGAAAGCCGAGGCGCATTACCGAAATTAGTTGGCTGGCTGGTCCGGCCGGCGACGGCGCGCGCTTACCTTGAAATGAATATTGAAGACCGTGAGGATCACTCGGGCGTAGAGGCGCTTGTCGGTCACGAAGCGATACAAGCACTGCACGTCGTCGCCGGCGGGCGCCTGCTTGTAAACCAGCGTGTTAAGTGGCGATCGCACCCATCCCTTTGTGGTCCGCCACGACGCGAACACCTCGTCGCACTGCTTGCCCGGCACGGGCTCGCCGAGTTTGGTGTTATTGAAGAAGTCGTAGTGCGCCCAGTAGTACAGCGACGACCTGCGCGAAACGTGCGAAACGTGCGAAACGCGCGATACTTTCGGATTCGTCAACACGCGCTGCTTACCCGCTGTAGCTGCCGGTCTTGCTTTCGAAGCGCACGAAAAGCGCGTTGCCGGTCGAAACGAAGTCGTGCTTCTCCATCGCCTTGGAGAACGTGTCGCAGAAAGTCTTGATGATTTTCGAATCGTCCGGCCAGGGCGCGTCGTACAGCGTCAGCGACTCGCCGCAATCACCATCGATCGGCTGGATCGGCGATTCGATGCGATTTATGCGAAAGCTGCGCTCGCAGAAGAACGCGCACGTTACGTCACGAATAAATAATTCCGCACAAGAGAAACCACGCAGCGCCAAACACAATGGAATACAAATAAAGCGCGATGGGAATTCGACGCCGAATGAGCGCGCGCCCGCTGCGCATCGAAATATGAAACGCATTAGGTCATACTGATGAAAGCAAAGAAAATACGCCGAAGCGAGACGGAAGCGCGGGTATGATGTGCATTCGACAACCGCGTTCGGAAACTGCAAGCGAGCGCGCCGGGCGCAGCGGGACCGACAAGAAGCGGCGAGGCTGGGACGAATGAATATTGAAAATAATTGAAATTCGGAAGTACCGTCGAAGGATGATATTTGAGGGACGCCGGTTGGCTGGGAGCTGGGAAAAATTGAAGCAAATGACGGCCGCCGCACCTGGGGAAATAAAGACGAACGATCTCGCCTTCCTCGCCCTGCATCAAGTACGTGCAGCTCGTGTGCGGCGGATACCAATGCGCGACGGACAGGAAGATCCCCTCGGAGTCGCCGGACGCGCGAAGACTCTCCGACGATAGCAGCCAGTCGCACGTGCCGTTCCGACTGCCGGCCGTGTCCACGTGTCCGGGCCAATTGCCAACGTTGAAGTGGAAGCCGGTGTTCAGCAGCGGGCCTGGCGAACACGCAAACACCGTTTGGTTTGTTTTTTCTTTTGGCTTTAGTAACATTCGCGCCCGAACGCGCCGCCGCCTGCTGACGGATCGCGCCGGCGACGAGATGTAATTTGCCTGCGCGCGGCGGGCCTCGCGACGAGCGCAATAAAAATGAGCACAAACGCGACGTTTTACGACGCGTCAAGTGTATGCAATAAACTTTTACGATCCGCACGACGCATTGTCCGTTTTTGTTTCGGCTGGCGCGCGCCAATCGCGACGTCCGCGCAATCTCGGCGACGGCGCGCACTCACCTGCGGGCGACGACACGAACTCGACGAAGAGGTCCTGCGACGTGCCGATTATCGAGTAGGGAAACTTGCCCATGCCGCAGAATGTGCCGATGACGGGGCTGAATTCGTTCTTGCCGTCGTAGATCTTGATGTAGTCGAAGGGACAGTTCTCCTGGCCTGCGCGCGCGAAACAAAACATGCAAATTATCGCCGCGACCCAAATGACGAATGCCCCTGGGCCGCGCACGAATATAACTCCGGCCTTATGCGCCCCCGTCCGCACTCTGCGGGCCCATAACGCGGAGGGAATTGCGCGCCGTTCGCGGGCACTCTTATCGCCCGCACGCGTACGCTTAATGTTTCGGATAACGAGCGGCCAGATAACGCGGCGCGCAAGCGCTAATGGACCGCGGCAACTAACAGAAGGCGCTCGACACCGCTGCCGCTGGAAAGATTCGCGTATTTGCGGCCGGCCGGCTCGCGTCCGTCCGAAGACAGCATGTGTCGTCGGGGGCGGTCGCAAAAGTTACATTGTGTCTTCGAAACTTTTACCATTTAATTAACTCAATTTCGCCGGCGACGGTCGTGCCGCGTCCGCAATGCAGTTTTTTTTCTGGCGCCGGCGAAATTGATTTTTGACCCGCGCCACGCTCGCCCGCGCGCAACTTTCCGCTCGTTACGTTAATTAGCAACGTTTGCTACATAATGGCTTTCCGGGCGCGATCGAACGCGCGGCGTTATTGGACGCTGGATCGGGTAAGTTCGCGGCGATGCGCGGCGCGGCCTTGGAAAAGCCGCAATCTAAAATGATCGATCAGGAAACGATTGCGAATAACTTTTACGCCGGCGCGCCCGAACCGCCGCCAGTTCGGCGCGCGCATAATGGCTGCATGAAAATCAATTAAAATTTCAATTCATGTAAGTTGAATGCTAATGAAATTCCATAATGAAAATTCAATTAGTCCGCATCAGTTGCTCGAACTCGATCGATCGGTTACGTTCGTTACGCTGCGCGCGAATTGCATCCTACACGTCGGGCGGCGCAAAAATGTTGGCTATTAATTAATGCAATTCGCTGTATAGATTGCGATTCGCCCGAGGCGCGGGCGAACTTGAGGATTTGGGACTCGTTAACGGCCGGCAGATAGAAACGAGGCGAAAAAGGAAAATGGGAAAACTTCCTTATTGCGTTAGCGGTGCTTCTCGTGGAACAAAAGCGCGCGCGCGCGCGCGTCCGCCTCGGCCGCAGGACTCGATGTTCGCGCGCGGAAGTCACATGAATTCATTTAATCATTTCCCAAACAATGGCGTAAATAGGTCGGTTATTGTGCGCGTTGCATTGAATACGAGTTTCGACTGCGTTATGAATCCGACGTCGTTCGCACCTTCGCGGAAACCCTGCGCGAAGCGTCAAATGAAGCAAGCAAGCGTTTATAAAACGCCACCCTCAATGCGAAACACTCTCGGGATGCGCCGCCTTCGAATCCTTTCATTAGCAAATCCGGAAAATGCGCCCCGAACGTCGTCGCTGCATCGTCGCGATGTTGGCGCGGTCGGAATGAGCGTCGGGCAATCATCGCCCGGCCGTTCGTCGCCAACGTGGCGCTGAATCGAATCGTCTGATCGGGCGCGCCGAACGTTTCGCAATCGTTTTGCGAAACGAAAGCGAAATAAAACCTTCCCGCGCACTTCGTTCGTCTTCATTACGAACACACCTGACGATATCGGTCGCATAGGACAGGTCATGATGTTCTCGCAGCGCTGCCCGTCGATGTTGAACTCCTCGTTCTCGATGTACAGCTTGATGAAGGGCAGGCGCGTGTTGAGGTAGTAGCGGCAGTGCAGGTTGCGCGGATAGACGCCCGGGAAGGCGGGCGACTGCACGTAGCACGTCTGGAGGCGGCAGTCGCGAAAGATGCGCTCGCAGTACGATCTGGAAAATCAATTTGCGTCGAATTATTGCCCGCCGCCGGGCTGGCCGCCCGCTCCCGGCACCCTACCCTTGCACGACCTCGCCGCGCCGATTCGGATACAGCTCCGGATGTTGGCCGTAGCGCAGATAGACGACCAGCTGTTGTTCGGCGCGCGTGTCGAAGCTGAAGTAGGTCTGGTCGGTGAAGTTGTCCGTGTGGAAGACGACCTTCACGAACGACGTCTCCGACATGAACGTCTGCGGCTGCTCGCTCTCGCCGCAGAAGATGCCCGGCTCTTTTCGGTTCGACACGTCGGTCTTGGCGTTGCCGTCCACGATCTGCAGCCGAACGGAAAATTACCTCACTCGCGAACCAACATTCGCACGCGCCTCGCGTTTCTCTCGGCGAGAGATAATGCAGCGTCGGGCATATTTCCGTTGTTGTGAAATTCCGCGCCGTAATTAATTTCCACCATGCAACCGGCTTCATTATTATCATAGAGGCGTTGCGCTAAAAATTCAAATTCGCCCAAGAAAACCGTCGGCCGCGTTGCGCGCTCATTGTGCATTTGCCGGGGCGTGAATTTTTGTAGAAAAGCGACGACGTTTAAACGTCGGCGTAATTAAGTCGTCATCGCGCGCACTCGTCGAATGCAGTTTGCTTTGCGCGCGCGTCGCTCCATCAACGCTCGCGGCAGCGAGGAACGAGACCGTCCGCGCTGGTGTTGCCGTTTTTCCGCATTACACGTTTTTCAATTACGCACCAACAGCCTTTCCGCCATGTTTAGCGGGATAAAATTACGACCCTTCCGGCCGGATCGGCCAGGACGGCGAAACGCGGCGCGCTGCAACCGACCCTTCCGAACGTTTGCTTCACGCGCGAAGAACGCGCGTTTCGGCGAAGCACACAAGGTGCGTTTTCGGTGGTTGGCGAAACAAACGGTGCCGACGAGCCGATGAACTCGGGCGTGGCGCGCAAATGAATTTCCGCAATTTGCAAAAACACGCGCGAGCGGCGGCATAATTATATTCGCGAGTTAATTAATATATTCCGATCGAGGCTCGCGCGCGCGATGTTGACGTAACCCAGGCGGCGGCGCCGGGCGCAAGGCGGCGAAGCCGTTCGGTTCAATAGACGACGATTTAATTTTCGGCAAATCGTTCGGCCAATTCGCGCGTCCAATCGCCCCCGGCCAGGGCGCGCTTGTGCGCGGATTACGGCCTCGACGGCCCAGCATCGTTGGTCCTTTTTTTCAGCTCCGATATATATTAAAGTCCGTCGCCGCAAAGCTCGCGTGCTGACAAATCTTGAGTTATTAGCGTTTTAATCATTTCGCGCGGGGATCGTTGCGTTCGCGCGTTGGCTTTGGCCCCTTATCCCGCAACTTTCGCGACTCGTCGTTTGCGGGCGTCGTCGCCTTTTTCGCAATCTCAATCGGATTGCGTTGCGCGAGCGCAATTTGCCGGCGACGCGCTGACAGATCAACGAAGACGTATTAAAATTGCGCAGGTGCGCGTTTTGCGCGGGCATTCCTTTCGGGTTTGCGTCACGTGGGTGCGCTCTAATATGCCACATCGCTGCGCGCCTTTCAATCGGTGAAGAATCGGCGATGATAGATGAAAAATGGCGAATGCGTAGCGAGGAAGCCGGAGCCCTCGCCGCAGTTATCCGGTTTCTATTGTTGTTCTTGTTCATTTCGCGCGATCGCTCCCTTTGTTTGCATCGTCGCTTCTTTCGCGCCGGGGCGCGTTTAAAAATTGCGGCTTCCTCAACAGCGCGTCACAATTTAGAATTTGATTGATCTATATTGAAAAAGTTTGATTGGAAAAAAATCCGACGCCGTGCGTGAACCCCGCTCTCCAGGCTTCTCGCCGAGCTCGGCTTAAAACTCGACGTCGTCGATCGGTTTTGACATGCATGGATTTGGCGCTTGCGAAGACGTCGAGACGTTCGCGACTTTAAAAGCTTGTTGCTCTCTTATTACATTGCGCTTTCGCTAATGCTCGACGAAATTAAATAGAACATGGATGAATCGCGACGACGACATGAAATATATTCCCTTAAACTTTTCGGATCTCGCGAGTTCGTCCGTCTCATTGCGATTCATCGCACACTCTCCCGGGTGTAGTCAAATGTCAAATGCGAAAATCGAGTGCGCTTTTCTGCCGCATCTTTTCACTCGCATCGACACTGTAATTTAGTCTTATTTACTTGCAGCTTGTTTGAGCATATGATTATTATTATTATCATCATCGGCTCGGAGTTCGGTTAAATTGTTCGGCGATTTTCTCCTCGATTTCCTCCCGGGCGATACGTTGTGGTTTCGCACGAAATGTGCGTTGCATTTAACGTGTGTCGCGTTTCGGTTGTGCGCCGCTCGGATATTTACGACGCATTTGAGTGGTAAACAGTGCGGCGACGCCCTTAGTCGTCGTTCGTATCGCCCTTCTTTGTTGTTGTTGTTTTTTTTTATTTGTCGTCGCGAGCCGTTTGCCGACGGCAAAGGCGTCGAACAGATATCTGTCCGACGGTGTCGTCGTTACCGTTTTCCTGCGATTCGGCGCGCGGCGCGCTCGACGAGCGTAGCAGATGGGTCGGTACATGCGAACAAAGTGCGCCCTTCGTTCCGTAAATCTTGGACGTTCGCCAGCGGAATGCGATTTGACAAATCAATGGTTCGTGAAGGGAAAACGGTGTTTCGGGCTAGTTCTGTAACGATAAAAAGGAAGAAAACAAAAAACACCGAAAACGGGGACGACGTCACGCCCACCGCGCAAGTTGGCGAGTTTAAATATCGTAGCGCGCGCCGCGAGGAAAAAAATGCGCTTACAGTGGAGAGTGGAAAACAATCGTCTGCGGGCGCACGGTGCTAAGCAACTCGGTGAGGAGCGACAACGACGCCGAAGCACGCGGCGGCTTTGCGCCGTTTTTCCGGCGAAAAGCAGACACGCGTCGCCGAGAAATTGAATAAGAGCGGCAAAGAAAACGCCAAGAATGCAAAATCAATTCGAATTAGATCAATATGTCAGAGGCGTGCGGCGACGCTCAGCCGGGCCGCGACAGGCGGCGAAGAGGCGAGCAGCTCGCGCAACACGATCGACACATCCACCTCTCGCATTGCGCTCAATTCGTGCGCCCATCAGCTGCCATCCGTTCGCCATTCGTTTCCATTGGGTGCTCTCGTCCGCGTACATCGTGTATCTCTTTGCGCGCGCATCCGGCGCCTCCGCTTCGCCCTATTTACCTTCGGCTGGCTCGGCCCGCTCTGCTCGAGACGGTCCCTTGTCTCATTCATTCGCCGGCGGATTCGCGTTGTCTTGCTCCGGCACCGGCGGGCCCGAGTGCAGGAGTGTGTTGGCCCCCGCGAAAAACGACGCCGCTCGCGACGGACGGCGACGGACGGGCCGCACTTTCGCTCGTCGGCTCGTCCTGTCGCCTGCCTCGACGCTGATGCGTTTACTTGACGCGCGCCGCTTTTTTCTTTCATGCCTCGACGCGGCCACAACGTCAAGCCGAATCCGAGCGGCAGCGAATATTAGATAAAATGGAACAAGGGCAAGCTACGAATATTTTAGCATCTCTCTCTCGAAGAGATCGCAGCGCTGCCGGTGCGCGACGGGGCGATTAAAAAGACGTGTCCGTCATTCAAGTCGCCGTCGAGGACCAGGTTGGAGCGAGTGATAATAACGTATTTGGGACCGGCGATGGGACGTACGAGAGCGTTCGAAATCGAACTATTGCTGGCGACCGCGTTTGCATTGGCCGAGCGTGCCGGCAAGAACAACTTGCGCGGCTGTTAGCACGCGCTCCCGAGCGAGGCCGCCGTAAAGGAGATTAGACCGAGTTACCGTGGATACGTCACGTACCGGATGAACCTAGTTAACCAAAACGCGACTTGCACTCGCCGCGCGCTTTCGACAATCCCCAATGTAAAAATAAAAAATAAATTAAAAAAAAAAAACGAAACAATAACAATCACTCGCCGTCGGAGGCGGCGGCGCAGAAACGGAAAACGACGGCAATCGAGCCACCGCCAGAGTTGACGCACGTTCATTGTTCATGCATGCGAAAACAAGCCGAAGAATTGAACCGGCGCGCGGGAATGCGTCTTCCTCGCTCGAAGGGCTAATGAGTCGTAATGAAACCGAACGAGTTTTCTCTCGCGGCGCACGCAAACACGCCCGACGACGGCCCGTGCATCAGACGCGCGTGATTTGTCTAAACCGCTGCCGCCGCCGCCGGAGCTTTCCGTTCGCGCGGTTGTTGCACCTCCTTTCTTTTTCTCTTCTTCCGTCGCATTCGCGCGGACTGGCGCCGCGGGATCGCCAGCTCGACGCGAGACGCTTCTGCGCGCGCCCGTTGCAAATACGCATCCGGCGGCGCTTTTTGTACGTCGGCTTGCGTCGCGGCGAAATGGAATCGCATGATTACTCAAAGGGATGCGTGTCGCCGCGCCGCCCCCCCCGGCGGCGGCGGCGACTTTTGAGACGTCGCCGTCGGACAGTTACAAATTAACGAACGCAGCGAGACGGTTTGTTTGCTATCGTGCGCGAAAAGGAGATTTTTTGCGCGCGACGCGTTTGCCGGAAACGCGACTTCTCATTGCTCGGACGTCAAGGGCCCGTCGCACTTCGCCGCCTTTGTCGGCGTTAATTAAGAACGCGCGAGCGCGCGATGATTTTCGGACGGATCTGCCGATAGCGTTGCGTTCTTGCGCAATTTCGTACGCGAGTATATTTCACTTCATCTACGTATGCATGGGGGGTTTTCGGGCGGACGGAGAATGAAACTAGGACGCTGGCCGGCGCGCGTTTCGCGAAGATTTACGACACTCGGCGGTCAGTGTGCCGGCCATAAAACAAACATAAACGCGCACTTCGCGTACGCGTTGGATTTACGTACGTGCGGGGCGCGCGCGGCGCTCGCCTTGCCGCCGAAAAGAGATCGCGCCCTCGCAGCCCGTGTCCATTTGGGTGCGCCGCGCAATGAAAACGTTATTGTGGACGCGATATGCGCCGGCGCGCTCGTAAAACCGTTTAATTGTAAAGCGCGCGCGTGGTTTGTCCGTCACCGCGAGGCGGCGAAGGTCGTTTCAATTCGCCGGCCGCCGCGCGAATTAAGCGGTTCGGCGGGCGGCCGATACATTCCGACGGCGGTTGTTAATGCGCGCTCGGCGGGCGGCGCTGTCAGAAGCAGGTTTGCACTAAAAGCCACCGACGCCGTCGCCGTTCGCGATGAAATATTCCCGGCCGGCGTGCTCGGAATCATCATTTTGCGAGAATGCCGGCGGGCCGGTCGGCGCGCGGGCGGCGGGCGTAGACCTCTCTCGCCGCCGGCCGTGCGGTTCTTACGACGGCAGCGTTTCGGGTCTCGGGTCCGGGAAGATCCTCGAGGGCGCGATCGAACCGGATACCGCGCACGGCCTTCGCATGCTCGTCGCCGTCTCGCGATTGGCTTTTTGTCAATGCGCCAATTTACTATTGCGATATGAATGCGACCACGGCCGCCGAAGCGGAAACGCGCCAGAATTACGCCCCGAAATTACGACGCTTTTTACGCGCTCACGTGTGCTAATAAATTGCGAGCGGAAGGCCGCGCCTTTTGCGCACGACGTCGCCCAGTATAAAACCGAAGAGATATAAATAAAGAAGACTTATTCGCGGGGCGCGCGACGGTCGCGGGAACCACCATTCTTGCATCGTTATATTCAAAAAGAAAAATATATATGTACGCGCGTATGTCGAGCCAGAAAGCGTATGAGACGAAAAAAGTGCGCGCCAAAGGAATGTGCGATTTGGGCGGAAGGTGAAAAATAAAACAAATAAATAAAAACGTCGGCGCATGCAAATTATTCGTCGCCCTCTTGCAAAATGTGTTTGCCAGCCGTTGGAAAAAATCGGCGCGATTTGCTCGTTCGTCGCGCGATGACGACGTTAATTGTCTTAAACAAAGCCACGAAAACGACGCCGAGAAATGGCATAATAATCATTCCGCGTCGCGGCGCCCGGCCGAACTTGAATTTCTCGAATGCCCATCCGGCGCCATTGTCTTCCTTCCGCGCCGCCCTCGGCGCGACTACGTGCCGGCAGGAGGTGCCGTTTCGGCGAAGTGCTAAAGTACGTCGGCACATTTGCAATTTCTATTGCAATATTTACGCGCCGCGCGATCTTGTAAGGGCGCGAATTGAAAATTGAAATGTTTCTCGGGCAAAAATGCATAAAGAAGGATAAAGAGGAAGTTTATTGCGCTGCGCGGCTGCGCGACGCTGCGCATTCGCCGACGCGGCGGCGGCGGGCGGGCGGGCGGTGCAAATTGCAGAAAACTATAAAGTCTCGTGATACCCGCCGGCGTCGAGTCGGAATGGAATGCATAATCATATTCTGTTTCTCGCCGGCATTATAATGCGACATTAGTATCTGCCGCACGCTTCTTGGGCGGGATTTGCGCGTCGCGAGTGAATTACGAATTCGTCGCGCATCATTTGACGATTACGCGCGAGTTGGGAACGTCCTCGGCGCTGATTTCTTTTGTGCGCATGCGCATGTGCAGTCGCACCGTGCGCGCCCGCCGTGTTTGCCCGGAGACAATGAATCGATGTTGTCTCGTCTCTTGATCTCCGTCCGCTTCGAAGACAATCGAGCGATTCGCGCGACGACAACGACAGTTCAAGAGGCGCGTCGCGAAATGAGCGGCGGGGAAACTCTTGCTCGCCGATGACAAAAGGACAACGCGCGCCGCCGCTCGCTGCCTGTGCGCGGTGAAATGCCGCCAAGGTTAAATGAAGTCATCGAAATCTAAACATTTATCTCGTTTGCCGCCCCAATCGGAAAACGTCGTCGGCGCGCCGTCACGTTTAATTATTGAAACCATTTAATAAAACTTGTTACGCGCGACACGCGCACGCACACACCCGAAACAAGCAAAAAAAAAGGAACAAAACAAAAATAAAACTTTCGCCCGAACGGAATATCTTTAATACGATTTAGTTGCCAACTTCGGTCGCATCAAAATGCCGCGCGGCGCCTGGAAACGTCGGAAAAGATCGCGAGCTGCGAGCGGCGGCGGCGGCGGCGGCGGGAAAACAAGCGATCGCCGCAGTCGACGAAAGTTATAACTGAACTGAACTTTTGCTGGGCGCGCCCGCGTCGCGCACTATCAAACTTTTTGCCTGACCCGTGCAATATTTAAATGGGCATCGATAAGGAACGCACTTTCGCCGAAAACGGCGGCGGCGCTTTCACCAATCCAGATTGGTCGCAAACTGTTTTTTTTTTTTTAATTTTATTTTGGCGACGTGAGAAACAAGCGCGAGTCTCGTTCGGCTTCGCAGCAATGTGCGAAAATCAATTTTCGCTCTCAAAGGGAGCGGAAATTCTATTAAACATTGGTTTTATTTAACATTCCTTTCGTGAACGATGGAACATAATTTATAAACTTCATAAGCAGCGCGGCGCGGCCGTCAGCGCTTTTATGGGGGCATAAATGCCGCGCGGTTTCTTAGCGCACGACATCGTAGTTGGAGGTTATCTTCAGGTTGATTGCATTTCAATGCGCCGGCGACAGCGGATGCCGGGCCAGTCAGCATTTATTTACGTAGTACGTACTGCAAACTTTCATCTGGCGCGGAACGAAATGAGTATGCGTTTCCTCTTCGTTTCTTTTTTTTTTCCTTTCTTTTTTGCCCTCTCTCTGGCAACGCGCAAACACATTGTCTGCGGGAGCGGCTCGAGCCGCCGCCGCCGCCATGTATATGTATGTATGGAAAAATGTTAAATCGGATTCTCTACGCGCGGAACGCGGGGTCGCGCTTCGGAGCGCAATGCCGCATCGCCGCGTCAAAATTTTCATCATTTCCATGAACCGGTTGGCGCCCGCGAAAGTATTTCCATTACGCGCGTTGTTTCTTTTGCCACTTTTTATCCGCGCGCGGCGTTATTTTTTCGCCCGACCACGCCACGAAAAATCCACAAATATATTATGCGCCTTCGGGTCCGTAGGCGCGCGCGAAGGAAACACGCGATTAGAGACGGCAATCCGAGACGGCCGAAATTCGACCGGCTCGTCCGCCGGCGGTCCGCGTCAAACCCCGCCGCGCGACGATAAAAGCGCGCGAGGCGCCCGCCCGCCTCCCGGCCGCGTCGCTCCCGGCGGCGCAAACTTTTCGACGGCCGGCGGCGGCGGCACGAAGGGGCCGGGCGCGCGGCGCTGCGACTGGCAGGCCGCCAGACGCAGAGGTTTGTTGGCCTGTACCTAATTGATTGGCACTGAGTGTGCGTGCGCACTGTGCGGCCGCAGTCTTTGCCGCGAACGTCCCATACACACACACTCACGTCCGACGCCCGCACCGCCGGCGCCAAGAAGGAGTACGTCGCGAAGATGCGGTCGCGCGTCGCCGCCGCCGCCGCCGAAGCAAATTGATCGCGCGCACTCGAGATAATGCCAGGTGCAGTCGGCCGGTCGGCGTCGACGAAAATGATAAGGTCGAGGAGCTGTGGCGAAGGCGACTATCGTTTCAATTAACGATCGTCCAATTTTTTTCCGCCTCGACGGCCATCGTCGCGTCCTTTGTGCGCACGAAATTAAACCAGCCGCGCCGAATGAACTCACCGCCGATGAAGATATCGAAACAATTGTTCGCGCGTCGTTCGAGCGCCGATAGTAATTGACGGATAGCGAAACGATTATGAGCGATTATCCCGCCGAGATCGAACCGACGCCGGGGGACGCAGCGGCGGCAACGAAAGCCGCACTCTTCGCCGGCGGATGCGCGTTCGACGTTAATTTGAATGCCAAGGGTGGCGAAGCCGTCGACTGGTTTGCGCACGACGGAAACGGGGTTTCGTGTTCATCCGCGCGATCCGCTGGAATTGCTGCGATTCTCGTCACGGCGTCGACGAATCTATTAAAACTAGATTGATCTTTATGGCGGCACGCCGACGTGATTAGATTGTCGCAGGCACGCGCTACTTTGCCGCCTGATAATGATGTGATGAAATCATGATAATCTCCTCTCGTGTTTCCTAATTGAATCGTCGCCGTGTTCGCATCGCGTGCGGCGCCTCGCCGCCCAACGAAACCGACGGTTTTCCATGTCATAAACAAAGGATTAAACTCCGAGCCCTCGGCGCGCGCGCTCCTGAAAAATCGGACGCGCGATTGGCCGGAATGTCGAAGCGTTGTTAATTAAAATTTAATTCAATTATCGTCCGCAGCGCCGAGATTTATAACGGCAGCGGCGCCGGCGCGCAACGGTCTGACGCACGGCGGACGAGCAACAAGCACGGCGCGCAGAAGTCGCTTGCGCAACTGATCGAAATTGCAATCAACAATTGTATGATTAGGCCGCTTCAATAGGATTTTTAATGTTTGCGATCTTTCGCAAAAATGCTTGTAAATGTTTTTTAGACAATATGTCGGAAAATATTAACACAAGACAAAATTGGTTAGTGTTGTTTGAAACTTCATTCAATTCTGCGTCGATTAAGCTTGTTTAATTTGATTTTTACTTTTTGCGGTTTTCGGCAAAAATGCAAAAAAGCAAAAATCGAGAGCAATGTTAAATTTACGGAACATTATCTCAACTAATATTGACTCTAGGCAAAATTGCTTAGTACCATTTGAATCTACGTTCGATTCTGCGTCGATTAAGCTAGTTTAATTAGATTTTTATATTTTACCATTTTTTGAAAAAGAGAGAAGAGGTACCTTTTCCTCCAACAATCACGAGAACCTCCAAAGTTGGCTCCTCAACTTCTCCGAATCTAGACCAGCCGATGTTTGGCAAAGCGTGGCAGAAGATTGATTGCAATAGCGGATAACACATAATTGATTAAATTGTTGTTACATTTGTTGCAAAACAATCGAATTTTTAATAAAGAAAAAACGCGCCTTACTTATTACTCTAACCAATACAAACCATTTCATTCTTGAATTTTTTCATCCAATTTAGAATGACGAAAAACGTGGACGATAATATAACAATTTGCTCCGCTTGAGTTTCTGATCTTTATTAATTGTGGAATAAAACGCTCATTACATATTACTCAACTTAATAGGCAATAAAGAAAGACATTGACAGCAAGGGAAAGCAAAGACAATAAAAATACCCACTATTGTCGATATATAAAAATTTATTAATACAAAAAAGTACTCAATAAGATTACATAACTCACTATAAAACTACATGTAACATTGCTTCATATTTAGTTCCAATATTCTCGTATCTTTTACCTCGTCTTATCGTAATACATGTATTGTTTCTCGCTAACGTTACTCGCTACGGTTTTATAAATAATTGTTCATGTCCTATATGTATATATGTCATATGAATTCTGAACGCACTACATTAGATCTTCGCAATAATAACTATTAGTTGTCATATTCGCATTAGTATGTAGTAATAAGGCATTGTAATCGTTTCGTCATAAGGCATACAATATTGTTTCGGGGATGGAGCGATAGGGCTGCGTTAATCGAGGTGGAAGGAGGGGCGGGTGCATCTTACACGGTAATGCTAAGGATGGAGTGGGCGGGGCGATAAAGGCGGTTTAAGCCTGCCCGTTTGTCACCGGTCCGGAGGGAAGCTCGGCGTTTCCGTTCATCTTGGGGAAGTCGTTGGTCATCGGCTTGGTGGGCGTGGTCGCTGGGCTGATGATTTGGTACACCTCGCCAGTGACCGGGTTTCTCTCTAAGAGCGACAATTTCGATACAGTCATTCGCACATCCGTATCGGTTTATCGTACAACGCACCTGTGTGCACTTTGGGCGAACGATTGGCTTTGTTGTCCCATGTCTGGACGCCGTTGCCAGTGACTGGATTGCGGTTCTTCACATCTTCAAGTAGATTTATCATTTATTGTGGTATCTCCAAACTCTCGCAACAACTACTACTACTCACCGTGCTTAGTCAGAGATGCGCGTCGTGGGGTGGCGGGCTGGACGTGGGATTCGCCGAATAAACGATTGAACGAGTCGGATCCACGACGTCTCGGAGTACTAGTGCCATCTACGACCGTGCGGCCGTTCGTTTGCTTAGCGCTGGAGGGCGGGGTCGCCAAAACGCTGTGGATTTCCGTTGGTGGGTTACGGACTCTGAAAACAAACCACAAACGATAAGTATGTTGGGTTGTCTATATTAACGCAAGACTCGCCTCGCCTACAACATCTCGTTTTGCATTCTATACCTGTTCAAGTTCAAATTGAGACAAGGCACACTGCAGTGAGATTAATCAATTGCAAGTAGGGATTGAACAAATTAAATGGATTATTAACGAAAGGAACTCTAGTGCAAACATTCATCTTCCTGATTCTTCACCCAACGCTAAGCGGTTGCCCTCTTCAAGTCTAAATTTTGGGCTTGCGATTTCCATACTCCATTATTATTACAAACTGCGCACAGTTGCATTTTAAGCTTTTTGTTTCTGGCTTCTTAATGTTGGACATTTTGTTCGTTTAAAGAGAAGACGCTGTATCAACTAATTGGCACACTAATTCGATTAGAAAAACGTTTCCGTTAACTGAATTAAAGGTTTGGCAAATAAATGTCTCAGATTGATTGTTTGTTCTGTTTGTTTAGTTAATAATCCATTTAATTTCGTTTGATTGCAACTTGTTATTGTTTAGTTTCAACTTGAAATTGTTAACCCCAACTTGAAATTGTTTATTCTCATTTCAACGTTTCTTGTCTCAATATGAATTTGTTTAATCTCAACTTGAAATTGATATATCAAGAAATACATTTCGAGATAAGGATATAAAGAGTATCAAAAAGCGCAGTCAATAAATCGATATAACGATATTTCATTTAACATACAAATGTGTCGGCAACAATGTTGCGAAGAGATATCGATTCCGTGTAGTGTGTCATACATTGGCGCGCATGCGCGTTTCACTCGACTTGAGCTCGAACGCGCACTGAACCGGCACTCGTAGTTCCGTCGCGCATTTTCGACGCAGCTCTGCCGCAATAATAATTAACCCGTTCGCATTTATCGTCGACGTTGTCCGCGTCCCGTCCTAACCCAACTATAATTATGATGCAACGGCGTCCTCTCCGGCCGCATGGTCGTCAGCGTGCGCGTCTAATGGCCGCAATCGACATCGACGCATGTCGGGCAGAAAGTATCGCGCACGCGAAGCACGTACGACGCGTGTGCGCCGTGTGCATCGCGCTGCTCTTCGCGTACGTATCATGCCGGCGAGCGCGGCGAGAGGCGAAGATCACCACAATTACGCCGTCGCGCGTTCGCGCCGCGCGAAATTAGAGCGCGCGTCTCGGCGTAACGACGATCATTTTTGCAATCGCGAATCAGCGATTAATGCGTTCGCGCATGCGCCGGCCGCGACGCCCGCCGAGGAAACAAGCGAAGCGCGCCAACTTTTAATCAACGAGCGTCCGAGCCGCGCGCGCCGTAATGAATGCAGATGGTAAATTAATTTCCGCGTAGCTGTACAACCCGGCATTAGCAGTTTTCGTTAACGATCAGCGATCGGCGCGCTAGTTGCAAACCGTGCACGTCAACTTGTTGCTAGGGATGTCAAAATTATATCGATATTTTATTTTTCGATATATCGATATAACAATATATTTTTACAAATTCTAATTTATATGTGGAACGGAGTTGTAAGTATCATACTGAAACACAAAAAATTTATTCTTGAACACTTCAGATTCAGATATTTTTCTTTGAATATTTATATATCGGTAACGATATTTCCAAAATATATCGATTCGATAAATATCGATACATTTTTGCATTTCCGGTATAAAATTGTAACCGAATTGTAAATATCACAATGGAACTCAAATAATCTATTATAATCTATATATCGATATATCGATATTTTTCTTTAATCATTTATATATCGATAACGATAAATATCGATAAATATCTGCGTCTCTGCGCACTCTGCGACGTTCGCGACGCCCAAATATAGACGAAACTTCGAGTGCGTCTGGCATAACGCTCAGCGATAGCCTTAAGTCGCGTGCGGCGCGGCGTTGTCTCGACGAGAATTATTTATTTATTTATTCATGACTTCACAGCGCCACGGCAGCGAACTAGACATACTACAGACGCGTATTCCACTTTAAATCGTGCCTTGTTACCTTGCGCGCACGTCTTGCACGCCGATGCACGGCGCTCAAAGGTTCATTCAATGTTTGCGTTGCAACAACGCCGCGATCACGATCACGAACGGAATTAAATCCGACGCGCGAGCGGCGCGAGGCGATTTACATATAAAAGCGTTGGAGCTTCGAATGGTCGAAATCAAATGGATTGATGCCGATCGACTACCAACGAACGGTAAATCAATCGGGAAAAAAACATACATTTTCATCAATCCGCATTCAAACTAGTTCCGAGTGCCTTTTACCTTGTCGAACTAAAATTGTATTCGGCCACTTCTCCATTGGAGCGCTTAAATATTTGTTTGTTATCGAAAACATGTCGAAACTGGTTATAAGAAACTTGAAAGCTTACGAAACGTGACTAACAATATCAAGCGACAAAATAGATAATTAATTCCTGTTCATAAGACGAACAGCTAGCAGGGATGGAAGGTCAAGTTTTATTGTTAGTGTTAATATTAATAAAAAATTTTTTATAAACATTTTGGGACAAGTCCACTAGAAGAAATCAATTAAAATTGGGCCGAAAAGTTTTGTATTTTCGCCATTCGGGAGTAGTAAAATTATTCCTGCTCATCAATTTGTTTTAATATTAGATCTAATACTTGAAAAAAAGTGCCAACATAAGGAAACTTGACAATTTCGTACCAAAATATGAAATGTATTGATCCTACATGTTCGTAGCTGCAAGTGTGTCAAAACATTTCATCCGACGAATAACAATTAGATTAAGTAATAAGTACTTAGTTGAAACTAAACACATGTCGCTATTATTGGCATAAAATGTAAAATCATTAATAATTTATATTTATAAAAGCGCTCATCACTTATTGTTCAACCGAATAGTTAGGTTGGAGTGGCAAGTTCGTTTGTTGCATTCGATATTTAAAAAAATATCGCTCAGAAATTGAAAAACTAAAAGTTTCGAACTAGATATTTCAATTTGCATGCGTCCGCCTTTACACATTTGTTTGTTGACCTGACATGAAA
>JAODGE020001174.1:0-11878 GCA_027574965.2 Ecitophya simulans
TGACTGAATAAATATTTAAATATGTAAATGTTTGTGCGCGCGCGCGCGCGCATCCACTCGCATAAACATTGAGCCGGCGCATGCTAATCAACGTCGCCGAGAGAAGTCGAGAGAGAGATTTTCTTCGCTTAATTAAATCAAAACTCCGCGCGCGGCAATCCAAGGGCCATAAAACTCCCGAGGAATCTTCAACGCTCAACGTCGCTTTTTTCCGATCGCGAGAATCAGTACGAGAATGCGCGTACGACACGCAAATGATATTTATGTGGACGTGGACGTGGCGGAGGACGAAGAAGAAACTGTCCGGAACGCAGGAATTTCGGCGTGCGTTGATGAAACGGTCCGGTTTATGACTCGGGCGATCGAATTGAACAACGTTCGGTCGCGACGGACGCCGCGTCTGGAAAGTCGAAGACGGCGTTTTCCGCTTTTCTGGCGCGGATATTTTACGCTCGCTGAAAGCGCGCATAATAATAAAATACGCGAATGGTGCGACGATTTACGCAACGACCGAACGAACGCGCTCTCGCGGACGGGCGCGCTGCACCTGGGCCGCAACGTTTATAATTTATAAAGCATTTGTTCGCGCATCAAGCACGGCCAACCATAAAGCGCGCCGTGGAACGCGGGACGGCGTGCGAGCCGCCGCTGCTGCCGCCGCCGCGGACGTTTTTACGATCGCCGCCTATCGACTTACCCGACGTCGAATAGACGCGTTCGGCTCTTTATCGCCGGACGAAAAATCAATCCGAATCGGCCGAACCTCGCCGCGCAATTGAATGCCATCGTTGCACGCCGTCCCGCCTTCTAGGTTAGGTTAGGATAGGTTACGCTGCGCGCCGAAAAAACCGAGAGCGCGCAGAACGCGTGTTCCGAAGCTGCGAAGCAAATTGGTCGCCGGCGCGTCCGCATGCATTATGGATGCGTCGATATTAAGCGAAATGAGTTTGTTTAATTCGCCCGACGATAGCAAATTGCCGCGACGCCGAACGTTCCGATGCGACCGCCGATAGAAACTTCATACAAGTTTAATGCGAAGGCCGCCGCAATCGAGAGCGATTAGTTTACCATATTTAGCAGTGCGTTCGTACTTGGGATTCGCGACGAGCCTCCGGCCGCCTACCACCGGGAAGAGGGCATCGCGTACGAGTCCGGGCGACGCGCGCAACGATGCGATTATCGCCGCGCTGCTGCTCGGACGTGGAAAAGACGGAAAAACGAACGTAATCGACCGCGGTACGTTAAGGCATCGTCGTTCGGCATTCTTGCGCCGAAGAAGATTGTTTAATCACTTCGAGCGATAATGCGTCCGATTAACTGCGCGACGTGCGGAAAAGCGCTGTAATTTGTTAATTGGCCAATTCGCGTTCTTGGCGAGTTTTCAGCGCGTCGGTCGTTTGCACCATGTAGGCAGATGACTTAAAAAAAAAAAAAACAAACAAACAAACAAAAAACCAGCAACAACAACAACTCGCTAACATTGAACGTCATCGTATTTGCATATTATTTGCATTAATCGGAAAATCGTGACTGAGATCGTGACTCGACACGAGACAAGACGGTTAAATGAGCCACGACAGCGTCCTCAACCCTTTCTTCTCGCTCGCGCGTCGTAAATTCCCAGCGCGAACGTTATTAATGGCAATCACAACTAATAAGGCAGTAAACTCCATTAATTACCGTTTAATTTCCGACGTGCCGCGTGCTCCGACGTCATAAATTTCGGGTTATTAAAATCTCGTCCGCGACGCGACGCGGCGACGATCGAACGACGTCGATTTCGTGCGCATCGATTGCGAACGTCGACGCGCGATGCCTATCGGTTTCGTATCAATCGGGCGCGCGCATTTAAATGTTTTCCATTTCGCGCGGCGCGGTAAATCATAAAGTCATCAGCGCGGGAAAAGCGGCGTAATGGATTTTTTCCAGGACAAAGCGATCGCCGCCAGTCGCGCGCAATTTGTTTCAATTTGTTATTAGTCTCGAATGGTCGCTCGCCGGCGGACAAAAACGGCCGCGTCGCGCGATCGAGATCGATATCGGACGACTTCCTTCCGATAAAATGCGGCGCGTGCTGCCATTCAATTTGCGTTTCATCCGGACAAACAAATCGGGCGCCGGCCTTCGTTTGGGAAAAACGCGGAAATCTGCCAGCGACCGGCGCCTATTCGCGTAGGACGCGTGCATCGAAAATATGAAGCCGATAACGATCTCGGACGTACGCTGTTTGTTGATAAACAGGTCGTAGCCATGCAAAAGATTTAAGTGCACTCCTCGGCCTTCGGTTCTTGTGCGCGGCTCGCCTTATTACGACACAATGCGAACGCGAGGTCTTAATTAAATTCCCATGGAACGTTCGCGTTGGTCTTTTTCGTTTTTTTTTTTTGTTTCGTCCGCGCATTGTTGCGGCGCGGTTCGCGCGCCGACAGGAAACCGAAAAATGCAATAATGGCGGTCGTCGGCGGTGCGTGCGTTTGCGTGTGCGTGTCGCGCGAACCGCCCGTCCGGTCGGTCTGGCGGGGGCATCTGCGGAAGTCCGTTAGGATCCCCGCTAATCTGCCGCTTATCGCGGCGATGGCATCGCCGATAAGCGCGACGTATGCGCGATGCGCGCGCCGATACGGGCGGCGGCGGCCATTGTGAAATGGCGGGCCAGGTGAGGGGTTAAATTCGCCTCCCTAAAATCGCGGGGCTTCCCGCGTTTCCCTCGCGCGCGCCTTGGCATTAAATTTTGCGCATGCGAGCGAACCCTCTCTCGCTCTCTCTCTCTATCTCTCTCTTGTATCACGCCCTTCCGACTCGCCGCAGCTGCCCCGAACAATGACGGGGGCTTTTAAAAAACCGAAAACGCTATCACCCCGCCGATCTTCGCCGCCCCGGTGCTAATGGTGTGCTCTGTTTTCCTTGCAGCGTCGCGAATGTCCTCGGGGCAGGTCTGCCGGCCGCACTTCCACGCGCCGATCCACCCGTGGCTGTCCGACACGAAGCCGCTGAACCATCCGAGCCATCCGTGGGTGCCCTTCGGCGGCGGCGATCCGGACAAGTCGCAGTCGCCGTCGTCGGCGCCCGTCTCGCAGCCGCACAACCTCTTCTCCTTCCCGCCGACGCCGCCCAAGGACAGCACGCCCGACTCGGTCGCGCCGGCCGGCGGGCAGGAGTACCAGAGCGTCGTGGCGGCGGCGATGGGCGCGTTCATGCACGAGAACCAGCAGAGCTGCGCGCTGGACATCAAGCCGTCCGTCGGCGGCGGCGGCGTGACGGGCGGCGCCGCCGCCGCCGCCGCGGCGGTCGCCAGCAGCAAGCAGCGCGAAGGTAGTGACTATGAGGGAACGTCGGCGGGCATGTTCAATGGTAACTTTGAGAGCTCGTACGGCTCTGCGTATGGCCACGGTATTCATGGTGCTGTGTACTCGCCGCAAAAGCAACAGTTTGCCGTGCAGGGCGCGCAGTCGCCGAATAAGCCACGGAACAAGTCCAGAACGAGCGCCGGTAAGCGGGTTTCAAGCATTTGTGCCGATCGATCCTCGCCGAACTCACGACAATCCGTCCGCCGTCCAGCCTCTCCTGTCGCGTCGCCCAAAACGCGACAATTTTCGTTTGTTATCTTCCTCTCCCGCCGCGTGGAAAATCAATCCGGGGCGGCGCCGCCGTCGCGCCGTCTCGCCCATCCGGCCGCTCAAGGCCCGCGCGCTTCTGTCATTTGAATAATTAAACACGAGTAATTACCAACCCAAGGATGCGCGCGGCGCTCGCGGAAACAATGCCTTCGCGTCGTGCTCTACTAATCGCCAGCTCGGCGCGCGAGTTATGAATATGTATAAAACGCATTAATGGCGTCGGGCGAAGGCGCGCGGTTCGCTGAAAACGCATTGCCCAATGTTGCAGCGTGCCGCGCGTTGCGACGTCGCATTGCAAACGGCCGCCGGATTGATTTACTACGCACACGCCGCACCGAGAACAGGGCGTTGCACAACTCGTTCGAATCAGTTCCATTCATTCCGCTCAATTCGCAATTTATCGATGTCACGAGCGCGTCACGATTGACTGTGCAACACCCTAGATGCTCGCGGTGCACACCCATGCATACACATTTAGTTTGGTTATGGTTTTTGTTTGGTTTCGATTGGTCCTGTTTGATTATCTTTGGTTATCTTTGGTTATGTTCGGTCCTGTTTGGTTATGACCCCAGTGATTGAGTCCGGGCAAATATTTGAAGCTTACTAACCACTCAACACTCAACTGTGTTAACCCACGGTGACAGTTTTTTGCGATTTTTTTTATGTGTGCAGCACAGAGGGATGATTTTCGTTGTGCACACGTTACATGTCGCTGCACTTCACCGTTTTGTTCGCCTGCGTTCGCGAGCGTTCCTCTCTCGAGTCGTGAAATTGGCCATCGCGGTCGGCGCGCGCAACGTCCGCTCCGCCGGCTGGCTTCTTTCTGGCCATCGCGGCAACAATTAGCGGGTTGCGCAGTATCCGCCATTTTATTCACAACGACGCGTGAAGCAAGCTAATTAAAATGCGCGCCGGAGCCGACTGCGCAACGAGGCATTATCCACGCGCGACGTTGCCGCATCGCGACGACAGCCTGGCGCGTCGCGCCCGCTGAGAAGCATGTGAAAAATCTTCGCGCCGAGCGCCGAAACAATGCCGGCGTTTTCTTCGGCTTTGTTTCCCCCAAAACGCCGAGGGTCGCGCTAATTGGCCCGCATGCGATCGCGCCGTACGTGCCGAACGCCGCGAATTATCCGCATGCGACCCCCGCCGGCGGGCATGTCCGTAGATTCCACAAACGCATGCGCGCGCTCGTTAATCCCGCCGACGCGCCCAACGCGCTGTAAAATTGATCGGTTCCTGTTACACTTACTTTTAAACTGTTTGCGTTCCGCCGTCGGGCCACCCCTGGGCGCGCGCGCGCGGGCAGTCGTCGGGGATCGCATCGATCGCGTCTCTCGGGGGCATCCCCCGACTTGTTTACGGCTTAAGCGCGCACTTCCGACGCGCGGGAAACTTTCCGTTTCTGGCCGCGGGCCGACACGCAAGCCGCCGCAATCTTGAAACTACCAAAAACGCCATTCACGGACGCAAAGTCAGCGTTAAGCTCTCCGGCCGATAATCCCGGATTTCGGACGAGCGCAATGACGCCGGCGACGCAAAAGGCGAACCGGCAGTTGATCGCATAAGTGGTGCGCATTGTGGAAATCCGGAGGATTGTCCGACGACCACTTGAAAAAGCGACACAATGCGACCAGGAGACGACAACCCTCGTGCTCGCCATTTAATCTTAATTTAAACGTAAATGTATACTTTTCGCTTCGCTGTCTCTCGAGGGGCGTTCGAAAAAAGTTCGTCCCGAGCAGAGAGACATCGATATGGGCATCGATAGCGTCGTCGAGAGGAGACAATATTGACACCACCTGGGATCGCGGGTGCGTTCGAGTGGGCTGTAATCTGCGAATCGGAAATCTCTCGTCCAATTTAACCGCCAAAAAAAAAAGATGAGCTCTACATGAATACCGAGGACAAGCGCGCTACTCTTACAAGCGACGCGATCGCTGTAGTTGTGTGTTCGTTTGGTATTTACAATTAGCCGTTCTCTAAGTGACGTGCCCGATGGTTTCGAGCATGCCGTTCGAAACGAGCGCGAGCTGCGACGTCGCATGTGCCCTTTTGTCGCCGAGCAACCCATGGCGCGTCGCGCGCATTTGCATGCGCTTCGCGACTTTATATCTTCTCGTAGAGATGCATGTTCGCATGTTTATGTCTGCGCGGCAGCGGCCGCGCGTAATTGGCGAGCGCATGCGCAAAAAGCTTTCGGGGGCTGGGGACCGCACACGGCGAGACTGATCGCGACTTTAATTAGACGCAATTCGCCGGTGACAAAGTTGCTATAAGTCACCGCGCACAATGCGACCGGCCCGCCTGCGATTTGCGCGAGCGACGTCGCGACACCCGATCGATTCCGACGTAATATCAATTTGGGTCGAGCGAGGACGTGTGCCACCAAGTCGCCAACGAATGCACTCGACCTAATCGACCAACATCCAAAACCAACACTGCAACGGCGGCGATGTCCGGCCGCGCGTTAATGTTCATAAACTATTCAGCACGCATGCACCGCGGTAGATTAGCCGCCCCCGTGGGTAATTTTGTAAATTGATTGTCTTCCTCCCGCGCTTTTTATTAACGAACTTGGCGTATGAATGCTGCTGTTTGCGTGGCGTAGTCGTTCGCTTGTGGCCGATCGATGGCGCGACTAATCAAGTGCGTCTTCTGTGTGTTCCCGCAGAGGGCCGCGAATGCGTCAACTGCGGCGCCACCAGCACGCCGCTATGGCGTCGCGACGGCACCGGACACTATCTCTGCAACGCCTGCGGCCTCTACTACAAGATGAACGGCCAGAATCGACCTCTGATCAAACCAAAACGAAGACTGGTAAGTTGCTTTAAACTTTACACTCTGCGCGACGTCTGTCGCGTCTAATTGAAACCGAGCGGAGCGCCGCGCGTCATTTAAATGCGTTTTGTCATATGAAAGGACGCATTCATACGGGAATGCGCGTCGTTCGCGTTTCGTCGCAGTCGCCGGCGCGGTTCGTGCGACGGTTCGGGCTAATTTTAAAAACATATTTCGAGTGAGTAGATGGCGTGATAAAGCCGCTGCACCCGGCGCGATGCATTGTGCCGCGAATAGCCCCCGAAACGATAACGATCGGGCCGAGAGATTAAGATAGACCGACTCGGGCGCGTTCGTTCGCCGCGCAATCGTCGTCGTAGGGTTCGTGCACTAGGTGCGCGCACCACGTTCGTGTCGTTCGCGCGGCGTCGCGACAATGAGAGAATCGGATTGAAAAATGACAATGCGTCCGGACGATGAATAATTAACTAAGTGCATTCTCACACGCATTTTCGGTGCATCGAGAGCGCCTTGAGAATCGTTTAATTACTCGCGCGTTTCGTTTTTTCCCACGTCAAGCTGCCGGAAATGTAAAACATTTTTCGATATATATGTATAGAATCGATATATTTTAGCAATATCGATTTTGACTTATAAGTGAAATATTGACTTTTATGTCGTTTTGTTTGTTTGAATTTTATATCGATATATCGATACATCGAAAAAATAAGATCGATATATCGAAATAAAAATATCGATATATTTTTAAAAAAATGAATACATTGAAAATTAACATATTGATATATCGAAACAAAAATAAATATTGATACATTGAAAAATAACATATCGATATATCGAAATATAAATATCGATAAATTAAAAAAATGGATACATTGAAAAATAGCATATCGATATATCGATATATGAAATGGATAAATCGAAAAATAAAATATCGATACATTGAAAAATAACGTATCGATATATTTTCTAGATTCCTGCGTGACAGGACTAGCAACGAACGAAACGCGACGGCGGCGGCGTAAGTTATTACGCGATTGCCATCGATTTATTGCGCGCGGACCGCACGGGATTCGGAAGGTGGCAAACGTTGGCAGCTGATTAAGAAAATCCACGCACGCGCGTGGTAATGAAAATCAGCATATTGCTAAATAAATAACGCGCGCACCACTCGCCGCAGAACGCATAAATTCATTCCGCGCGACCGACGCCAGCAGCGGCAGGATTTACGACGGCCGACGATGCGCGCGCCGTACGCGACCATAACGGCGACGGCGAGCGCATAAATTCGCGATTTGCGAATTGTTGCGCGCAAAAATCGCCGCGTTTGAAACAAAGCGCGGGATAATTTACGACGATTAATTACCGTCCGGCGCGGACGCCGTAAATCACCGCGCGGACGCGCGCCGCGTCCAGAAGTCGCCCGCCATCGGTAACACTTAAGCGCTTAATATTTAAGGCGATAATGAGACGGTGTCGCCGTGTTTGCGCAACGTTCGGCACCTGTCCGCGCACATGGCGCGGGGCGCGCGACCCCCAGCGGTCTTCGCCGCCGTGAATTATTCATGCGAGCGGGCGTCGCGTGTGGGTGGACGATTCCTGGCCCGCGTTTACGACCGAAAATACCGAATGTGTTTGTATACGAATTTATGGCCCGCGTAGGGGAGCGGCGCGTGATAGGACAATGACTTCATAGACTCCGCGCTGCGAAGCTAGTGCCGAGCGAAATCGATTGCCGGCGCGGCGCGCCGAAGTGTGTCTATGACGGGGGTGTAGTCCTCCACAAAAAAACTACAAAAACACAAAACGACCAAGCTAATGACGCCTCGCCGCGTTCGGCGGCGGACGCGGCCGCGGATTCCGAAAACTTCGGCTCCAGTCTCGCGCGCAACTCCTGCGAACGACGCGCGTTATTTATCGCCGGCGAATAAATCAGAGTGCGCGAAACGCGGTGCGCCCAGTGGTCGGACGCGCGATCGAAAAACAATAGCGGCCAGGTGCGTGCCGGTAGAAAACAACGCCGCCTCGGGGCAACTTTTTGATTCATTATTATGGCCTACGAAAACACTACCGCGGCGCAGATATGGCACGTTATCCGACGCGAAACAATGTGCAAACATTCAAGTAACGTATTTACACCGTTGCGCCATAAAAAGCGCGCCGGAACGCCAACAAATTTCGAACCTTTCTAGTCTTTCCACTAGGACTAAATTCGAAAGTGTTTTTTTTTTTGCTTGTCAATTGAACTGTCTGGGCGTGGCGAAATGATAGATGATTAATTCACAACTTGCCTAAATTATAAGACGTCGTGAATCGATAGTTTTGCGCTCGGGACGGCCAGACATCGCTGCGAGGCTCTTCTGATCGCAGCCGGGACTAGTCGAACGATCAAATACGTTGCGCCTGTCGGTTTTGTTTAGCATGTCAAAGGATTATCCCGCCGGACGGGTAAAACGAGTAGACGCGCGGCGAAAACGGGCCAGCCGGATTTTTACGCCGCCGCCGCCGACCGGCGACGACGACGCGAACGAAATCGACCAAAACGACCGGCAAATATTTTAATATCATAACGCGAGCGCGGCCGACAGAACGAATGCGGCCGCGGATACGTGGAAACCGCGTCGAAGTGTAATTTATTCAGGTGCGCGCTCGGAGCGCTTCTCGAATATTCGTCCTATTCTGGAAAGCGTCGCCGTCACAGAAGGCCGGACCGGGCGGACGGGAAGCGCATAGACGAAGTGGCGTCCGGCGAACAATCGGCGATGGCGGGCGGTCGGCGAAACGAGCCGCGGCTTGTCCAGCGCGCGTAAAAGTTTTCGACCCGCGTCGAAGGCATTTATTTCGTATTAACGTCATTAAAACTCGCCGGGCGCTGATTGCGAGCCGCGGCCCGGCCGCTTTCGATTCGAGCGCGCAGATTGTCTCGAGGGAATTGCATTCATTGCGCATTGTTTATGCCCGCTAACCGGCGGCTAATTGTAAATTATGAATTCGCAATGAAACGCTCGCCGATTTTTGCATTGCGACATAGGTTTAGCCGCGCGTGTAATCCTGATTGCGCACTGTTCACATCCTGCCAATGCTCTGTTTGGTCAGTTTAGTTGGGTCAGTTTTCGGACGGCCTCTGGTACACAACTTTCGCGGAATCGCGTTAGTTTTGCGATTTCGGTGAATTTTGGTTGCATAATTTTCATATTGCCATTTCTTGGAAGAATACTGACAAGGTTTATGATTGCGCTGGTTTGGCGATGTCCTTTGGTAGAAAACTTTCGCGGAAATGATTTTTCGATTTGCGTTCGTTTTAGGCGAACGCCAAGTTGGAAAAGCGTATGCAAAGCGGTTTTCCTCGCGGCGAATATCGAAACTATTTGTTTTCGCGGCGTACAGACGAGAATGCGAGCGGCAGGCGGCAAGCGGCAGGAGGCAGGAGGCGGGAGGCAGGGGCGCAGCGGTATTGGAAGTCGAAATGTTTAGAAGCGTGGATAATGTATGCTAATATTATGTGCTCTAGATAATAACTCTGCGACTTTGTCGGTGCGCCCGGCGCGCACGAGCGTTTGTTTTATTCGAGCGCCGAATGCGCCTGGAAGTTTGCAGCAAATTCAACTGCGACTGAGCTCTTTGCGTCCGCGGCGAAACGCTCCTCGAACGGTCTGGAAGCTTACGTAATCTACGGAACGCACGAGCAAACGACGGTCATGTAACGTGTAAAATCGTTAAATGACCTCCGGCCGTGTTTTTAAGTCGTCGAAAACCGGACGGCGCGCAAGTAGCATCGACGTCGAGTCGCAACCGCTCCCGCCGCCCACGGCTTATCGCCGATTGTCATTTATTTAGATGTCGCGTCGCCGTCGATCGTCGGGCGCGTGTCGCCATTAAGCGCCAGTAATTTAATTGCGAGCGCCGGCGGAGGCGCGGCGACGACTTACTAGCGGATCGCGCGACGCGTCCAGTCGTCGACGGGGCAGGTGCGCGTGCATGCGCGTCCGCTCGACACCCCCGCGCGCCGACGCCGACGCCCTGGCAACGCGCCGCGCGGCGCCGCGGCGCCGGTATTGACTTTTCGCGCGCGCATCCTCGGCGCGCCGCCATCTTAACAACATGGCGCGCGCGCGCGCCCGATCGCCGCGATTTAATAAATTTCAATAAAATCGTCGCCGCGCCGCGCGTCGCCCACGAACGCGCGGCGATATTTTATCCGCGGCGGGCGCGTCGCGCGCATAATGCTCGGCGGGTCTGCGCGCGCCGGACCACCGCAGGTGACAATTTATAATTTTATTAAAACCCGCCGACCGTATGAAGTTATTAATGCCGTGATGGTATTATTTACTCTTTATAAATTGCTCGCGGCGCGACCCACGGACGAAATAGCGCCACGTTTACCTGGAAACTAGCCGAACGCGCCGCGTCGATTAATCAATCTCGGACGGTACAGAAAGAAAGCGATTCTCTCTCTTCCTTTTTTTTGTTTTGTTTTTCGCTTCGATTAAATCCTGTCTTAAACTCATTTACCAAGTTACTTAACATTTATTACCCGCACGACGTTTTTTTTTTCGTTCGCTCGTCGCTGCGCAGAAGAAGCGCGCGTCGTGTAATCGTTCGAAAATGATAAATCGAAGTTGGCCTCGGGTGCTCGCGCGCACCTACGTCGCGGCGGCGCGGCGTATTCCGTGCAGGTAGCCGGGCGAGCTTAATAAATTTGTTCGATGCGTTTACGCGCGCTCGGGCCCCGAACTACGTGCGGCGCAAGTTTAACAACGTTTCGATTTTATTCTTGTTATTATCATTTTTTTTTGTTCTCCGCCCGCCCGCACGTCGCGCATCACTTTTATTTACGCTCTTCATGCACGGCGCGCTGCGTGCCCGCAATATTACACGCAATTAGTGCGCGCTGCCGTGCACAAGTGCATTGTGCGCGCGCGCGCCCCGCTTCGAAGAGCTGCTCCTTGTTCCCGGGTCGCAGTAATAAAAAAAAGTATATATATATATATACAATTACGTCGCTCGTGTGTCAAGTGCGCGTGCATGGCGATGAGTGGCGAACCTGCAACGCATTGTTTATTGACACGTCGTCGACGTCGGCGGCGGCGGCGGCGCAGGACCCGACCGAACGTAACCTCGGCGAACCCGCGAAACGTACGTTCGAGATGAAACAACGGCGTCGTCGCGCCCGTTTAACAAATGCGACGCGGCGCGGGAAAAACGACGATTGGTCGAAAACGTGTTCGCCGGCGGTAGCCGACGAGGACGCGACCGGCGACGACGACTCGGGAAGCGGGCCCGATGCGTGTTTTCGCGGCTGGCCTACATACATTATATAGATTTATGTCCCGATGGGCTATCTTAAATTGCCTATTCTTTATCTTGTCGTATGCGGGGTGGCATCCCGCGTTCGGCGGACACCGATGTCACTTAGCAGTCACCAGGCTCGCTGCTCAGGATTCCGATGTCGCGGCTCGCCG
>JAODGE020001179.1:0-17558 GCA_027574965.2 Ecitophya simulans
TATATATATATATATATTGCTCTTTCATCTGTGTGGTGATTTTATGTGACACTCGACAAAGACGTTGTACAAACGAGATCGTATATATATATATATATATATATATATATAGATTAAACACACGCAGCGATAGAGTGCGTGTTGACTCAGTTCCCTTTCCTCCGTTGCACTCCTCCCCTAATTGTTCAGGCGCCTCCTCGCATATTTCGATTACACATAAAACCGCAAAGGAGGGCATACCACACACGCCTTAGTGGCGGAAAGAACCCATTCCAACGAACAAGTATGATAAAAAGTGAGCAAAGCACAAACACACACACACACACACACACACACACAAACATGTAGAGCCCTGAAAGTGCTGCGCACCCCGAAATGTCCTCACTCTATTCCACCATCTCAGAAAATAATAATAAAAAACAAATTCAAATACATAGTGCAAAGAGAAGAAAGCAAAACAACATTGACACCAACAACACCAAACATATATATATATATATTGTCATACTGCAGTCCTCCTCCTCCTCCTGTCTCGAGCAGAGACCCAGGAGTGTGTGTGGGGGGGGGGGGGCGGGGGGCGTGGGCGCATCTATTTACATTCGTAGTTATTACCGTTCACGTACGTTCACGTACGATGGCAGGAGAAAGGGGGAGTGGAGTGAAGTGAGGTGATTACAATGAATGAATAAATGATAGTAAAAAAACCTATGGCACACTCACAACAAGAGCACTCAATATAGGGAGGAGAAAAAACAAAATTTCTGAGGGAAATCACAAGGTGTATTTCGACACAGAATACAAGCCACATACACACACACACAGACGTAAACACAAATAGCATACGAGCACGGCACAAATACGTATCCACATTCGTGGCGGCCATTGTGCCTCCAACGAACAAACAGAAAAACAAAACATCAAAGTAAATATAGGAGTTGATGAACTGTCCTCCATTCCACTGGCTCCAGTGCTCCATTGATCCACGACCGCCCAAGTCGCTTTTGCACGCACGTACACAAAGCAGATAAATAAATAAAACCCGATGAACAAAAGAAAACGTTGTGCCACACTATTTTTAGATTTTGGTAGTTGATGGTCCACACTGAGTTGAAACACAACACTACAACAACAACATTTTCTCCTCCTCCTCTTGGCAGCGGTTTGGTAAATCAGCTGCCTTTTTTTTTCGTTATTCTTCCATTTGATGACACAAACGACAAGAGCGTAAAAATAAAAATAAAGAACAGCACACATATAAATAGTAGTTCAACAAACACACAGTAGGAATAAGAAAAAGAGAGAAAAATAAAACGATCATACTCATAAAAAAAAGAAGTGAACATCACGAGTATCAAGTGTGACTTCTAGCGGCACTTCGTGTACGTTCGGATCTATTCGGCTCTTCTGTATATTGCGAACTCCCACCAATTGCAGTGTTTTTGTTCCGGTGGAGAGTGCCGTTGGATGCAGGACGGGGTACTCTAAATCCTTCGATAGATTTCCCCAATCCGCCTTATATATATATATATTCACGTATAATTCTTTTTTTTTTCTAAGAAGATAATAAAACAAAACGAGCAATGCCAATAGCAACACACACACACACACACACACATATGTATATATATATATATATATATATATAGCAGGGAGAACACAGAGAGGGAAGTAATCCGATGTACAGCGTCAGTCAACCAACCAACCAACCAAAAAAAAAAGAACAAAAAACATATTCACAACAGAAGCGACACACACGGCTGAGAGGACGGAGAGAGAGAGAAAACAACAACAAAGCGACTTAATAAATAAATAGATAAATTAATAATAATAATAAAGGTGAAGGGTATAGGTGTGCCTCACAAAGAAGGAAACACACACACATCACACACATCACACATCACACATCACACATCACACATCACACACATCACACACACAGGGGTGCTGTATCCATGCACCAAACATACAGTAGTAATAATAATAAATAAATAAAAGACCTGAAAAAAAGAGAAAAAGTGTGCCGCCATCGCAGCAACAATGAAACAGATCCTCCCAGCAGCAGGGGACTGGAGAATAATGGTACGATGCATGTGATGACAGCTCACTTCGGACATCCTCTCTCGACTTAATTAAATTCGTTCTTGTCGTTGTTGAGTAACAAATCAACGAACCAGTGATGCGGGTGTGCGTCCAAAATTAAATATCATCATCCAAAGTGGTAACATTTTATAAAGCAAAGCAAAGGGGGGAGACAATGCGCACTGTCCCATTGAAGCAGCAACTGCCCCCTCTCTCTCATTTCCTTGTTGATTGTACCGCATTGCACCGTGCTGCCCTTTGTAGTGCTGCGACAATATGTCGCAGCACTGGCTATTCTCTCACATACATACACGCACACCTTAGTTTCCCACGCTGCTACGCAGCCCTTGCGTCTCCCGCCTTGTGGAGAGGGTAAGAGTAACCGGGCTGGACCCGATACCGCTGACCGTCCCGCCAGACACCATCGCTGTGAGCGTGTTGACGAGGTTCACAAATTCATTCAGATGGCACCCCCAATCAAAGCTGCCCTCTGGGATACCCACGCAGCGCAGTGCCTGCTGCACATCTATTCCAGTGAAGCTGCGCAGCCCCAGGTATCGCTGTATGCCTTCGGTGAGACACCGCCGCAGGGGCACTGTGCGGATGAGATTGGAGCAGTTGGCGAGCGTGGCGGTGCTGGTGGTGGTGGTGGTGGTGGCCATCGGTAGCACTCCAAAGGCGACACCCGGTGTGCCACTCGCGTCCGTGGCAGCGGTGGTGGTGACTAAATCAGCAACGGCCGTCGTACCCATGCGACTGCTGAGGCTCTCGCGCCGCCGCGATGCCGAGGCGGGATCATGACTGTCCATCTCTTCTTCGGGCGCGAGGGTTCGCGAAGGTCCCATCGCTGTGCCGCCTGTGCTGCTGCTGCTGCTGTTACCCAATGTAATACATACCGCTGTCGTCGTTGCTGCGTTGGTGTTGGCCATATCCGATGGATCGCTGCTGACCACGGCGGCGCTGGTGGTGGTCTGCCTGCTCTGTGAGAGTGAGGAGGCGGTGGCTGTCGCGTCCGACCACGCGTGTGTGCCTCCAAGCACGACGTCGCCGCCCCCATCCTCTGTTATGAGGCTAAAGAATGCGTTTCGAATCACTTCCAGCGGGTACCGACCCTGGATCATGAACGCCATCCTGGCCAGTAATGTTTCAAAGTTCACCGTGGGCTCCTCGTCCTTCTCGTCGTCGTGGTTCTCTTCGTTGGGGCTGGAGTAGTAGCGCCTCTCCGAATCCGCGGTGGATGGACCAGCACCAGCGTCGCCAGTGGTCGCCTCCATCTCTGTTCCGCCGGCAGCCACAGTAGTGGGGTGGACAGCGGTGTGATCGGGCCTTCGCGAGAAGAGGGAGTGCGTAGAGTCGAGCGTGTTGTTATCAGCTGCGAAGGAGCAGCTGCCGAGGACCTTTGAGCAGCCAGTGGCGGTGCTCCCGAAGCTCTGCAGCGGACCCGTGGCGGTGGCCGACAGCACACCAGCGGATGTGTAGGTGCTCAGCTCGGTAAAGAGGTCGCTAATCAGGCCAATGTCAGGGTGGGGAAGGTTGAACAGCTCGAGAATGTCGCTCAGTTCGTTCAGTGTGACACAGTCTCGGTCACACCCCACTACATCGTTCTTTCGGAGGCGGAACTCTTGCAGAAACTCGGAGAGATCGACCGAGTTGACGCTAAAGAGTGACTGCTCGCTCCGGGAGCTCTCCTGCCGCTCCAGCAACAGCGTGGCGCTGCTGGTGGAGGAGTGTGTGTTGTGTGTAATGCTGGTACGTGCGAAGGTGGTGAGTCCGCTGACACCACGTGTGTATGGTGTGCCCTGGTTGCTACCGCGCGCGGACAAAAGCGTGTGATGACTGCCGGCGCCACGCGTCAGTGCGGAAGGGGGCTGGCTGACGTGTAGCATAGCCGGGCTTCCAAGCGGAGGCACGCCGGGGGAGGTGAAAGATTGCAGGCCACCAAAGTCTGGAAAGGGCCCCAGGGCACCCCCGGTGGCCCACAGTGCGCTCTGCGCAAGGTCCTCCTCAGCCTCCCCCGTGCCTCCGGGCCCCATGCTAGGGGGCTGCGAGCACGGTGGACAGGTGCTGGCTAGCGGCGGCATGTTGAAAGCGCTGACGATCCCCCGCTGTGTTTGTGAGGAGTGACGAGCGGTCAGCGAGCGGTACATATGCGGCTGCTGTTGCTGCTGTTGGGACGGGCGTTGCGGTCTCCGCGCGGTGAAACTCCCGCGGGTGCCACCGCTCAGTGCCCCTGATGGGTCCTCACTGCGGCCCTCCTTCTGCTCCATGTCCTCATCGGTTGTGATGGTGATGGTGGTGGTGGGGCGAGTGTGCGACCTGCCCTCACTTCCGCCGACGCGGCTCTTCGATTCCTTGCTGACATCTGCACACAGAATGGGCGTTGGCTTCGCCGGAGGCCGCTCAGGCGAGGACTGATCGATTACGCTCGGGGACTCACCCGCCTCGGCCTGCGCTGGTGTGTGCCTACGGAGGTGCTCAATGATAAAGGGAAGCGGCTCAGTCGGCTTCTCCGCTACGACTGTACTGTACACCTCATCGACGAGGTCGGACATCTCACGGTGCTTGCTGAGATACTCGCGGTCCTCTGTGGTAGGAAAGACCTTGGTGATGTCGGAGGTGCTGCCATACCGCACCATTGACCCCACCCCCGCCTCCGCCTGCGCGCCGCGGCCGACGCCGCTGAGTCCGTCACCGCCGCGATGTATCTGCGACTGCGGGGTGGAGGGGAGAGAGTGGGGTGCGCGTGGTATCACCACAGGGGGCAGTGTGCGGAGTCGTGCGGAGGGCGTCTGCGCTGGGACAGCCCTTGGTAGGCCTGCGTTTGCTGGCTCCAGCTGCGGCTGCTCCTCCTCCTCCACAGCCTCCCCCTTCCCGCTGCTGGTGCGCTCGGTCGTGGGCCTACCGTTGCCACTGGCGCTATCATTGTCGTCGAGTGTGTGCCCAGAGAGCCCTGGCGTTGGTGACCCGCAGGCCCCACGACTGCCCCTGCTCGAGGAGCTGGTGCCTGCTGAGGGGACACGCGGCGAGCAGTGTGGAGGGGTTGTGGCAGCCACGCGCGGGGGCACTGGAACTCGAGTGCTTGGGCTCACGCTCCCGTTGTCGCGTGCTTGGTTGGCGGGCGCAAGCCGTGGCTCATCCTTCACGGACTCATGTGAGTGCTGCGTCGTGCAGTGGTTACTGTGGTGGGCACTGTTACCGCCGTTGCTGTTAGCGTTGACATGGCTGGAGGTGCCGGAGACGGCCTCGGTGGTGAGTGGGGGTGGCATGACCTGCTGGCGGTGCTGGCGTGACGTGGAGGAGGCCCCGGAGGCACTGGTGCCAGCCGTTCCATTTACATTGTACGTGCGATTGTAGGCTCGCATGATGGACTGGGACACTACGTCGCTAGTCACTATATATATATATATATATCGAATCGAGCGTGTGCGTATGTATGTGTGTGAATGTGCAGATCGATCTGTTCACTTTTGTTTTTTTGAAGTGTCACCGTCTCGTTCTCTGATGCAACGCGCTCGCCGTTACGACGTGCTGTGCTGCGGAGAATGGTATGCAAGATAAGGGCGGGTAGGTGCAGTCCAAAACTACGTGATGCCGTTAAAAAGGCAATAACAGCAACTGTATATATATATAGGATGCTAAGATGGACACTGGAGCAGAATAATAAAAAGAACGGAATAGAAAAAAAATGATTCTAGCTTCTGTCCTTGTGCTAATAACACGTGGGTTCCCTCAATAAGTGGCTCGTATGTGGTGTGTGTGTGCGTGCGTGTGTGAGTTGAATGATTGAATGTAAACGAAAAAATAATAAGTGAAGTCACAACAACAACAGCTACGAGAGCACCACTTTTGTGGGATCCACACGAGGAGAAAGAGACACAATCACCTCCCCAGTGAGCTTCTTATGCGCCAACTGATGTCAGTGAAGGGCGCTGAAGAGAGAAATGATAATTCAACAACTCTCAACAAAATGCAGTAAACCACCACAACCACAAATTAATGTGACTTTGAGGATCGCACCAGTGAGGCGATGTGTATGGTGACCATTCGCAAAGAAAGGAAAGAACATGGAGAGGAAGGGGAGAAGAGCAATGTGCTGAGGTGTCAGTGAGGAGACTCTTGTGCATACAGACACGGCCCTACGCGGCCCTCCCACTGCCTTCCTGCTATGCGTAAAGCAGAGAGGGAGAGGCGGTATGTTCTCATCAAGCCCATCTTTTATGAAGGGCGGAGTTGTTCTTTTCCCTGATTTCCGCTTACCTTTTTTAAACGCTGTTATCGAGATCGCTTGCTCACACCGCAACAGGGAGCCCCCCCGCTCGCTTGCGTGCATCTGGTGGGTAGGCAGGAAGAGGAGTGTCTGCCTGTGTGCGCGTGGATTTTAATCGACATTTTCTCACCTTCTTAACGGCATAACATTAAATTTAGTATTTTATACTTCACCCGTTTGTAGTGCAACCAAATTAAGAGAAGGGGAAGGGTGAGGAGGAGGGCAAGTGACGAGACCGAGGTGAGGGGGATTATGAATGCAAACGTTGCGCCATTGCCCCGTCCGACCGATCTCTTTCTTCCTCTCCGACACTCACACCAACACTCAAAAAAGAAAAAGGAAACATCAACGCCACCTCATCTTCGTCTATCTATGTTTCTCTTTTCATTGTTAGCGCTGTATTTGAACCTCCATAAAGCGAATAGAATCGGTTTTATTCGATGTTAGCTTGAATTCCTGAATGTACTTCCAGACGACAGGGAAATCCTTCTTCAGAACGAACAGAAATGACTTTGCGTTCTCACAGACTAGACCAGCCGTCATACCGCCATGACCAACCCGGAAGAGCAACTGCCCCGTTTTTTTTGCTCGAATGACACCCCCGGTGGAGCCCTGCGAGAGACGGAATGATAAACTCTCACGCTCGCTCAGCCCCTCCAGTGCAGTCATGCAGCGCACAGGGCACCCGCATCCCCCTTTACTACCGCTACTCCCCCGACTAGTTCCCGTGCTCTCCGCCACTTGCTTCGCCGCCTCGATCACACAGCTTGGCAGCTTCGTGGTGATACGGCTATCCACCACAAAGTGAGAGAAGGTGTTCGCCACCCGTAAGGCGCGACTGGCAGCCTCGGTGTCGCCGCGCTTGCATATCGCCTCCGCCGTCACCACCGCGTCGTAGTAGCCGTGCCGCTTGTTGATCTTACCGCAGTCGAAGGAGATGGCTTTGGGGACGATAAGACAGGTTGTCCTTCCATTCTTCGGGTATACATTATGGGGGAGATGGAAAAGGTGTGAATGCAGCAGCTCCGGGTTCTGCGTTAGCACTATTGCTGGGAGAACGAACTCAACGTAGATGCCCTCTTGCGAGGCCTCGTCCGTGTTGTCGTTGCAGAGGCGCTGCAGCTTATGAAGCACTGCCTTCGTCACAATCAGACGCTTATCTTGCGGCATCTCCTTCCCCTCGCCTAACCTCACTACCTCTTTTTCTCTCCCAATGCGCGTGTGGATGTACAGTAAGCGCACACGTATGTATAAGTGCGCGCCTGTGTGTGTGTGTGTGCTTGTGAGTAACTCCCACCTAGCGAAAGTACTGAGAGACACTGACTCACCGTAACAGCAAAAAAACAAAAAAGAAACCTCCAGAAGATAGGAGTTGGGGAAGAGGAGATTGTGCTTCTTCAGACTTGCTGAAATGGCGCGGATGATACTGGAGAGCAATTATAATAACAATATCAATGAATATATATATATATATATATATATATATATATATATATAATACATATAGCATCGTGACTGTGCAGACATGCTGGGGACTGGGTGCTCACAGACACCTGTGCAGGCTCTTACCTCACACACAAAAAATATGTGTCAGCAATAACAGCAGTACGCAATATATGGAGGGAGAGGGAAGCGCTCCATCGCCTGGTTCCGCCCTATCGGTGATGCGTTCAACTACATCTCTCACGGTCTCTCAAGCAACACACGCATCACACACACACACACATGCCCATCCGTGGTGCTCATATCTTCTTATCTGTGCACTTCAACTTTCTCTCTATAGATGTATATTTAAGTAGTGTGCGCGACTGCTTTTCCTCATCCCTTCAGCGGCTCACTCGTCATCCAGGAGGAGAGCATGAGCCATCTCGTGCACATAGGAGTTCTGTGTTCCATACTCTGCATCCAATCCTGTGCTCTCTTGCGTCAGCGCCGCTACACCGTCCGACACCACAAATGGCACTGCACTGACCTCACCACGCCTGCCGTCACGACTTCTGTGAGCACCGTCGGTGCTCCCGGACCTTGCTCGTGCGCGTGGGGACGATTCATCACGTCGGTATTGTTGTGGATAGGACACCGCTTTGGGTGTGGCCGGGCCGACACCGCCCTCATCACGCGCACGCTTCTTCCCATCACCACTGCTCCTGCTGTGAGCGCCAGCCTTCTGTCTGCCTTGAAGGCGCGTGAGCCGCTCCAGCACCGCTGCGCGTTCGTCCGCCCGCCGCGCCGTCATCTCCGCCTGCTTTTCCGGACTGAGCGGAAAGGTCTTATCGTAGAACTCGAGGGCGTCGGGGAGTGCAGGTCTCAGCGCCTGTGGGTCAAATGCGGTAAGACTGAGGTCTTCCGCCCGCCGCACTCTTGAGATGGCCACGTAGGCTTGTCCATCTTCAAAGAAGCTGCGGTCTAACTTCACGCGTGCCATTGGCAACGTCCGCCCCTGAACTCGATGAACAGTGAGAGCCCAGGCCAACTGAAGGGGTATCTGTGTGCGCGAGACCGTCACCCTGCCATCGTGCCCGGCCACGTCCACGCGCACCGGGGACACCACTGCCTCCTCCCCGCCCGTGAAGCGGACCACCGGTAGGTCGGGGCCCTGCGTCTGCGGCGCGAAGGACACCACCACCCCCAAGTCACCATTCGCGAGTGCGGGGTAGGCAGGGATGGCGCAGAGCAGCACCACCTGCGCTCCCCGCTTCAGCGTCAGCGTCGCGGGCAGCCCCACTTCCTCGCTCACGTTCGCCCCAGGCATGGCTGCGTAGTCTTCGGAGGCGTAGCGGCAGAAGAACACGTCCTCAATCGCGCTCAGCCGGGCCGCGTTGTACGCGTCCACCTCCTGTGTGCGCGACATGAGCATCGTGGCCTCCACCCCGTATCGCTCGTCGAGGTGGCGGTCCAGGCAGGCGGTGATGACATCGTCGACCGCCAGCGTGTACTCACCTCGTCGCAGGTCTGCGCAGCACTGAGCAAAGAGCGGGTCGCTGGAGTGGCGGTAGTTGTGCGTGAACTGCACGTTTGTGAAGCCGCACTGCCTCCACGCGAGGCTGGTGTATGCTCCAGCGGCCTCCTCGCCGCCTCGCGAGACCGGAGGCAGCTGAAGGAAGTCACCGAGGGCCAGCAGCTGAATGCCTCCAAAAGGCTCGTCGGGGGCTCGGCGTACGGCGCGCGCGACACCGTCGATGAGGCTGAAGACATGGGCTGGGAGCATGCTCACCTCGTCGATCACCAGCACTTCGCAGGCGCGCCAGGCTCGCACCACGTCGGGCCGGCCGCGTACTCGTGATAGCACCGTGTCGAGCGTCCCCTCTCCCCGGCCAATGCCTGCGAAGGAGTGGACCGTGCCTCCGCCAATCAGCCGCGCTGCTACTCCGGTGGAGGCAGTCACTACAGTACGCGCCGGCACCCCCCCACTCCAGGCCCCCGCATTCCGCGGTAGCACGTGCTGAATCATATAATTCAGCCACTCCGTCTTGCCACTCCCAGCACCTCCGGTGATAAACACGTTGCCACCGCGGCGACACACCTCCATGGCGCGCTGCTGCTCGGGTGTCCACTGCAGACTGTGGTGACGCAGTAGCGGCATCTCCGATGAGCCGGCGGTCATTATTGTACTGTCTGACCCAACACCACCTCGCCCCACCTCCTCGTCACCAGTCACGCTGCACACCCCGTCCTCACCCATCGCCGCCTCCCTATCCATGGTGCCTTCATCAATGATCTCCATATCAGTCGTGGCGGCGCGTGGTGGCGAGGCTGCCGCTGCCTGCCTGCCTACCATACTCGCCACATTCCTTTCCATCGTCTTCCACCGCTCCTTGTCCTGCAGCACCCCAGCCATCATGCGCAGCTCATCGGTGTCAGTAGAGGTGTCAATCACAACAGTGCAGACGTGACGCTGGTGTGGCACCACCACCGTCAGTTTGCCCTGGGCCACCATCGGGGAGAGCACCTGCCGCAGACCTGTGAGCTGGAAGAAGGTTCCCTCGTGCCGCTTGTGGCGACTTGAGCGCACTACGAGGCAGGGGCCCAGTCCACTCTGCCACGAGAGGAAGCACTCTGTGCCACCCCACTGCCCCACACGCTCCCCAGACTCCGAGAACACGTGCATTCTCCCTTGCACGGCGCTCATCGTCATCTTTGGCCTCCCCGCCTTCATGACAACGGCGGCCATTGCTTTTTGTCAAGGACACTCAACTGAACAGGTAAATTGTGATACACTCTATAATAAATATCTAGTATCTCTATATAAACTGGCTGGAGCCAGCCTACGAGCACGAAAGAGAATACAAGAGAGAAAGAGCGAAGGAGTGAACAAGACATTTTCTCTTTTCGAGGGAACAGCATGCCGATGCACACACACAGAGAGCCATCTTTGTGCAAACACTGTGGAGCTCTGTTAGCGTGTGCACGCTGGAGGAAAGGAAAAACACCCAACGGGTTGGCCGTCACCAACCCGAGTTTTACCCACATCGAACCGCACCCACACATATCAGTGAATTCATGATTCTAATATATATATATATACTGACGAAAGTACATCTTTTATCCTTCCACTCGCTCAAAAAAAAAGTTTGTAAACCAACAACCAGAAAGACGTATATAAACACTGAGTAAGATTGTCCTAAGCTAAATAAATAAAGACACATAACATTATATATATATATATATGAAATCAAGTAACACGAAATAAGGTAACTAAGTGTGTGCTGTTTTGTTGTCTTGATTGCTGGGTCGTTGCACAGATCGCAGACTTTAGTACGTGCGATAGAGTGTCGATCTCTCCCCACTTTGAGATCACTACCTGCAATCATTACTTTTTCCTTTTCTAAATGATGTTAAAAAAAAACAAATAGAACATAAAGAAACTCCCAATTAAAGAGAGAGAGAGCTCCACACCGTGTTGCTCCCCCTTCGCCGGTACTCCCGAGGGATGCATGTGAGTGGAAGAAGCCCCTCTCCCCCTCCCGTCCGTCAGCATTTGCCAATCGACGAAGCAGTTTGTGAGTGAAAAAGAGAGAGAAAAAAAGAATATTATAACCTTCCGGAGTGGGCAATTGATCAAAAAGAAGTAAAGGCACACACGAGCTTATGCGGGAAAAAAAGAGATATATAAAAACACCTCTCTACTCATCCTTCTTTTCCTTTTTTTAAAGAACTCTTTTGCGTCTCTCTCTCTCGTTCATATTGTATTCCTTTTATATCGTTTTTTTTTTGAGGTTCATATTGAGAGCTGGTGCATTTCACCCGTCTCTCGCATGAACATAATTTCTCCTTTTCTGCTTTCCATTTTTTGCTGAATGATAAAATTATGACTCATTTCTGTGACCAATCGGTGGGGATGCTGTGATCCCCCGATTACCGGGCGCACCCACCAAACATATGGCCATCAGAAAGAGAGAGGCATCGTATCGCTGAAGCGTTTTACTGTAGTTAAAGTAAATGATAAAAGTAGATAGGATTAGGGTGGTGGTGGTGGTGGTGGAATTTTGCTTTCCCAAGATGCGCAGCAGAATGCAGAAGCACATGCCGCTGGTGGTGTCAGTGTATGTAGTCATGCCCAAACGTTGCTAAACGGGAGCAACTCGATGTGCATGTAGACGCACACACGAACCACCGCAGGGAAACTGTAGTGACAAGCGACATATAATTACGCACAAATATATATATATGTATGTGTGATGCAAATATATGCATCTGTGGACACGCAGAACGCATCACAGAGGTCACCGAGACGTGGCACTGCCCCCCCCTCCGTTGCGAGACAGTAACGCAGGAAGAGGGGCCAACACACACACAAATACACATACGCATGCTATTTTGTGTGGATGTCGTACAGCTTTTCTCCTCCGTACTCCTCTGCTTATGAAAGTGAGCTGAAGGGGCCAAAGCACTCAAAGTGGATGCGGCTGTCGGGGATGCCCTTGGCCTTCAAGTCCTTCTCCACCTTCGCCATGAACCCGTGCGGGCCTACAAAGTAGTAATGTGCGTCAGCGGACTGGAACACCTCGGGTACCTTCTCCAGGTCGATGTGGCCCTCAAAGTCGTAGTCCTTTCCCTGCACATCGGAGGCGGCGGGCTTGCTGAGCCACCACACTGGTTTCAGGTTGGGCAGCAGCGTGGCCTTCTCCAGCACGGCGCTGTGAAAAGCACGCACCTTGGAGTCGTGGGCGGAGTGGAGCCAGTAGAGGGGCCGCGTGTCCTTCCTCGAGACAAAGTCGTTGAGCATGGACATGAGGGGGGTCTGCCCAACACCGCCGGAGAGCATGACGACGGGTGTGTCGGCCTTGGCCGGGACCTGCAGGAAGAAGTCACCACAGGGAGGCGCCAGCTGCAGCTGGTCGCCCACGTTGACCAGGTCGTGCATGTAGCGCGAGGCCACGCCCTGATCGTGGCGCTTGAGGGCAATCTCGTAGAACTCCGTGTTGGGGGCCGAGACGATGGAGTACTGGCGGATCTCCTGACGCTCGAGGCTGGGGTGGCGGGCAAAGATAGCGAGGTACTGCCCGGGCTGGTGCGTGATGCACGGCTTGCCGTCAGCGGGTACCAGGCGGAAGCGTGTGATGATGTCGCTCTCGCGAACCTTCTCGGCAACCGTGAAGGTTCGCGTGGGTCGCCAGCCGCCCGGCCGGCGCTCCGTCTCGGCGTAGATCTCCTCCTCGCGGGCGATAAAGATATTGGCGAGGAACTCGTACGCCTTGCCCCACTCGGCGAGCACCTCGTCACCAGGGTTGAGGGTCTCCTCAATGGTCTTGAGGAGGTTGTGGCCGACGATCTGGTACTGATCGGGCTTGACGTTGAAGGAGGTGTGCTTCTGTGCGATGCGCTCGACAGTTGGTATGATGGCCTCGAGATTGCGCAGGTGCGTCGCGTACGCGACAATGAACTCGAAGAGGGCCTTTGGCTGCGCCAGATTGCGCTGGTGGGCGATGTTAAAGGTATCGAGGAGCTCTGGGTTGTTGTCAAACATCCGCTTGTAGATGGCAGCGGTGAGGACGGGCCCAGCGGCCGCCACCGCCGGCGCCGTCTTTTCCACAACTTGGATGGTCTTCTCGGAGAGTCCCATTGGCTGAACTGGGTTTAACTGCCGTGGCTGTTGTAACGTTAGGTTTGGAGGTGTGAGTGTGAGAGTGCTTATAGGCTTTGAGAAACTGATCGTAGTGAATCGAGAGACAAGGCGAGAGGAGACGAACAGGAGAGATATAGAAAGCGAAAGAGCAGGGGGAGGGGATACACTCATGAAGGTGCACACACGCACATAATATTTCTGTTTCTCTTTGTGCTGTTGCGATTACCAGTGGTTTTTGTTCTCACTACCGTTTAGTGGGCTCAGCACACGGCAGAGGCGAGACAAGTGCATCCACAAGCACAGTCACCACGTAAAAACCACCGCGAGTGAGTGGTAAGTGTGACGAGGGGGGGGGGGGGGAATAGCGGCAGTAACAGCAGACAGCAGCCATTGGGAGCATGACTGTCACACACACACACACACGGGTATGTTGTAGTGCCGATGCGTCTGATCATGGTGACGTGAGACTGTCCGTGCTAGGGCTCGCCCTGGATGCGATAGAAGGCGTCAGTGGCGTCTCCTGCGACACGTGCTCGACACGGAAGCCAATGTTGGTCCGTATATACTGCCGCGCCCCGGCCTCAATGGCGGCGGCATCCACCTCTCCACTGGTGAGGCCGATGGCTAAGATGCGACGCAGTTCAATCTCGAGGCTATCGTAGCTGCTCTCCAGCGCGAAGGCCGTGTAGCGCAACTTATTGGCACTCTGGTGTGCTTCCTTCTCCAGTGTCACCAAGGAGGAGAGTGCATCTTGCACAACGTCGGCAGTGGACATGCCGCCAGCACTGCTGTCGCAGCCGCCGCGCTGGTTATCGCGGTGATGAAGGAGCTCAGCGATCTGAAGTCGGGCTCGGGTCAACTCCATCTTCGTCTCCTGCAGCTCCGCCTGCAGTGACGCGACCTGGATGGCATTGGTGCTCGCGCTGTCACTGCGTGAGGCGTGGCTGCTTCTTCTGCTTCTTCTTTTGCCGGCACTCTGCTTGCTCGGCGAAGGTTCACCAGCGCTACTATCATCCTCTGTGCTGGCACGTGGGGGCGATGGGGAAACCAGCGTAGACACCACCACTGATCTCTGCTGGTGTTGTTCGTGGTGGCATATGGGGAGGAGACTGCGGCGCATTTGCGATGTGAGGCGCCAGCGTTGCATCCCGGTCGCGCAACCACCAGTGCGTATGGACGTACGCGTGCTTGTCTCGATGAATTTATGTGCTGCCCACATCTCCACGGCAGTGAACTATAGTACCTACGTCAGAGAGAATGTGAGAAAAAACGAAGTGGTGGGGCACGCGTAAGTGTGTGTGTGCGTGTGCCGATGTGACGGAGTTGTTCAGCCTTTCTGAACAGCATCAGAGACACTGGCTTTCAGCCATACACCAGCCAATCGTAAACTGCACGCGCACAGAAAGAAGATAAACAAGTTTATCAGCACTCAGTGAGTGCCATATTGTCTGCCTTTTTATTAAAGGTGTTTTTGGGCTCTGAACTCTCCAATACCGATTGTCTAGGGAAGTGTAAACTTCCTCGAAGGCTCGCTTATTTCCCCAGCACTGACAATGAGTACGCACTATTTGACAATTCACACACACACACACCCACAAAAGTGAGCAGAAATCTATGGCCGTCGCTTCCTCCTTACCACATCCCCCCCTGGAACTCTGGTATGAAGGAAGGGAACGCGCTTGAAGTACGCTGGCACCTGAGGAGTTAATCAACCATGTGCTCAGGTGCTGTGATGCTCACACAACGTGGGACTGTCAAAAAAGCACTCATTGTATCTGGTGTGTGGGGGAAAAAAGGAAAGGGAGAGAACTCCAAGGCCAATCTACCTTCCTGTTGAGATGCACAGAATGAATGAAAGAGGGGAAAGGGTTGACGGTGGTGGAGTGTTTCAGGCACGCATGAACGCATCCGCTGTCCTCTTCCATCCCCCCTCTCAGTCGCTGCACTCTCATGTCTTTTTTAATCATTGGTTGCGTATGTGCGGGTGCGTGAATCCAAACAACATCAACGGCATTCACCAACGAATCGTGTATGTGACCGTACTCTTCATTTTAATCTATGTTGTCTTTTACCATTTTCGTATGGCCACTTAGTGCGCCGACGCTACAACTGTCACTGATAGAGTCTACACCACTGAAGGGCCATCGAAGAGATGATGGAGGACGGAGTGAATAAAGGCTATCGTCTTTACCAAAGCAATACATTTCATAAAAGAAATGCGTTCATAAATGTGTCTATTGAGTTTCAGCACAGCCATATAAATATAGCTACATACGTGTGCGTGCGTCCTTGTGTACTTTGCGATTATCTATCTATATGGTACCGGAGGAGAGGGCAGCCTGGGGGGACGCAGGGGTGCTGGGGCTGTCGGACAACCCACTTGCAGCACTGGTGTCGACACTACGCTCGAAGGAGTCGTTGCGGGTTCGCTTGTGGTGTCCCAGGCACTCCTCTTCCGTACGCTTAATCGCTTCCTTTCTGCGAGCCATCTCAGACTTGTTCGTCATCTCAGCAGTGAAGCACTCACGGCAGGTTGCGATGTAAGTTTCGGCACCACCGATCAGCTCCTGCTCCGCGCACTCCACCGTGCGTCGGGTGAAAGCGGCCTGCCGTGTGTGGCACACGACGCACACCGCCGTCAGCTTCTCCACACTCTCACAGTGGGGGATCAGCCGACAGATCTGCCCAAAGGGCTGGCGACGATAGTCGCCGTCTAGCGCCGACACGATCACCGTCTTCCCCTTCTCTGCCGCCTCACTGCAGAACTCCACAATGTCAGGGAAGAACTGGCCCTCGTCCACAGCGATGACGTCGTACGACTTCCAGCGGTCCTCCACGCCAGCCAGCGTGGTGACGGCCGCCCTGGCGCGAAGAGTCATCTGATCATGCGAGGCGACGTTGTCGCTGTCGTACCGGATGTCCTTTGCATACTTGATCACGAAGCAGCTCCGGCACGCGTGAATCTCGCGCTTCACACGGCGCATCAGCTCGGTGGTCTTGCCGGCAAACATCGGGCCGATGATGAGTTCGATGCGACCTGCGGTGAGCATGACTACTGACGGGTTGAAACGAGTGATAATACGTACCTTAACTTCGGTGAGTGTATGTCTGTGTTTCCCCGTGCAGCGGACGCTCTGGTCTGTCGAGTTTTTTAAAAAGGTTTTGAAGGGCGAGAGGTGCTGTGGAGGTGGAGTTATATCTGCGGTAATATTTACATGGAGCCAGAGGGTTAGAATATGGATCAGGGAAAGAAGAGGAGAAATGAGTAGGTGTGCTTAATGGTGATGATGCAGGGAGAGGTGGGGATGCAGTGGAGGGGGGGGGGGGGGCATGGAGGTAAGCCGATGTCCTCAACGCATTGCCTTTTGAGCATGCTGTCAGTGTGTGTGTGTGCTGCAAGAGAACAAGTGACATAGGCAGCCAGTATCAACAGCAGCGAGAGAAAAAAAGAAGTGCTGGTAGCGCTTTGCGATTGCTCTTTTCGGCATGGAAAAGTGAGAGTCTAATGACATATGTAGAAGTGAGAAAAGATACAGTGATGCGTACAGTGATTGATAGAGTACAAAGAGAGGAAAGGGGGGAGGGACAAAGCACACTCCTCGCTGCACATTCCGCCCAGAGCGGTGTGTGAGTGTGTGTGTGTCTGTGGTGGGTGTTACTCCTTTACGACAACAATCGCCCTAACCTCTATTACAGACGGAGTTGAAAGGATAGGGGGGGGGGCGGACAGATGAGAGGACCTTGCTTGTAGAGGTGTTTTAGCGAAATACCCAATTATAATTAGGCATTTACAAACAGTGAAAAAAGCAATTTGCATCTCTTTTTTTCAAGTTACTACTATCTTATAATTACCGGTTTGCACGCACAGTCCCAACTGTTGTTCTAAAAAACAACAACTCTATAATCGAAGAGACCGTTGAGGCTCGCCACCTATGTACTGCACAGATCAAGAAGATGCCGAGCGACACATCGTGAGTAGCATTACAGAACCAAAACACAAGATAAACAATAACATTAATGAAAATCTCAGTGATGAGAGAGATACAATATATATATATATATATATATATATATATATATATATATATATATAAAGAGAGAAAATAATAGGTATATCTAATGATATAAAAGATCAACGAGAGAAAA
>JAODGE020001198.1:0-12254 GCA_027574965.2 Ecitophya simulans
CTCCGCGGATCGAAATTAATTATTTTTTAATTCCGCGCACGCCGAGCGCCCGCGCGCCGTTGGCTCGTGTTTATCGTAATCTCGGCGCGCTCGAAATTTGTCGCCGCTTGTCGCCCCATAAAACCGAACACACGCGTCAAACATCAGACGAGACATTAGACTAATTCCTCTAATAATTACCGGACAAATGTTCGACTGTGCGCGGCGAGAAGCTCGACGAGATTCTGAGAAAATTGAGAAATTCTCATAATCTCGTGCATTGGTCAATATTTACTAAACGGTTTCTGCGTTCATTTGAATATTAAACGACCGACGGCGACGTCCGACGATCGACGCATAAAATAGGAATAAAAATTAAATTAAAAAAAAACATCTCAATGAACACACTCGGATTAGCATATAAATTAATTTTATTTGGATTAGCTACCGCGTAGTATTTTCGAGTCGGTTTCTCGCACGTTCTTGTTTCATAGCCGCAGCAAATTCGGCGATTTTATTCGGGCCGCCGTCGTGTCCGGCGCGTCCACGCGTTTATTAAATCGCACATTACGGCTTTATGCTAATTAGCACGGGCGCCAAACGGCCGCGAACGTATCAAGCGATAATGCGATCGATGACCGCTTTATTAAATCGCATCGATTTATCAATGCGCGTTGCTCTTGCTACGCTCATCTTGACCGTAAGCTGGTTCTCGTTAATTTTATGCAGATGAAACGGTGTTCTATAATAATTTTCGTGAACGATCGTGGGAATTCGCTTTTAGTTTTTGTCGTATATCAAACAAACAATTTAAAGGCAGTCGGTGACAAAATGGCGAAGACGCGCAGAATGTGCATTGATTCCGTTGCGGAGCGTGTTTACTCGATGTTTACTCGAATTTCAAGGGTCACTTCCCACAGCAGAAGGCAAAAAGGAAGAGAAAAACGCGAGCGCGGAACGTGAGCGGTCGTTAAATTTAGTTATAAAACAACGCGCAGGTCGAGAGGGCCCCGTTAAGGCCTAATTTATTGAAAGCATAAAAATCGTAGCGCTTTTATTGTGTTTAGTAGGGCGGCGACTCCGCGAGGTGTCACGAGCGTGGCCCATGCACGAAAAACACAAGCCGGCGCGCAGCGCATCTCGATCGAATCGGTAAATAATTTATATTTTTACGACGCGCGTTCGTTGGCGGCGGACAGCTGCACATTGTTAGGCGCGCCGCCGCTCGCATTTAAGTAGCGCGATGGCCAAGATGTCCGACGGACGCGCGAGATTGAAAGATATCCTGCGCGCTCGTCGTCCGGGGCGTTCGAGGATCGTGCGCTGGAGAGTCCTCCCGCCGCTCCGAGCGTTAGAAATGTTAGAAATTCCGTTCGAGCGCGGGAATGTCGTCGCCCATTAATGGTTTAATTTTAATGATTTTGGGTGTCCATCCGAGGTATTCGATCGTCGCTTCCTCTGGCGACGCGCTGGTAGCCGCTTCGGGAGTTAATTAGGTTGCATACCGTGACTGCTAAATAGGCACGAGCATTCTTTTGATTTTCGTCTTCGGACGGAAACAAACGGAAACTAAGAAGCGCGAACGAACGCTCAAACTAGTCGTGTCGAAAATACATTGATATTGTATTTTCGACATACCGATATTTTACTTTCCGATTTATCAATGAAACGATATACACCTTGATATTGTTCCACTACGCGATATATTGATATGGTTTTTTTGATATGACGATATTTTATTTGTTAATTTATTGATGAAACGATATAAACCTCGAAGTTTTTTCACCAATTTTTACCCGATATATCGATATTGTGTTTTATATATAACGATATTTTATTTATTTATGTACTGATGAAACAATATAAACCTCTATGTTATTCAACCAATTTTTAAGCAATATATCGATATTGTATTTTTGATATAATGATATTTTATATTCCGATTCTTCATATTTTGCTACCGATTTCCACGCGATATATCGATATTATAGTTTCGATATAACGATATTTAATTTTGCGATTTATCGCTGAAACGATATAAACCTCGATATTTTGCTGAATATATTGATATTGTATTTTTGATATAATGATATTTTATATTCCGAGTTATTGAAAAAGCGATATAACTCCATATTTTGCTACCAATTTCCATCCGATATATCGATGTTGTAATTTCGATATAACGATATTTTACTCACCGATTTATCGATGAAACGATATAAACGTCGATATTAGCACCAATTTTTACGCGATTTATCGATATGTTATTTTCGATATAATTATATTTTATTTTCCGATTTATAGAATGATATTTTTCTATCAATTTCTACGCGAAATTACTATATTGGATTTTGAATATAACGATTATTTTTTTCGATGTATCGATGAAACGATATGAACCTTGATGTTTTCTACCAATTTCTACGCGATATATCGATATTGTATCTTCAATATAATGATATTTAATTATCCGATTTATCGATGAAACGATATAAACCTCAATGTTTTTCCATCAATTTTTAAACGATATATCGATATTGTATTTGTGATATAACGATATTTTACTTTTTGATTTAGCGATGAAACGATATAAACCTCGATATGTTACCAACAATTTTCACGCAATATATCGATATTTTATTTTTGATATAATGATATTTTAAATTTATTTTATTAATTTTAACGCGAAATTTTGATACTGGATTTAGAATACAACGATTTTTTTTATTTATCGATGAAACGATCTAAACCTTGATATTTTCTGCCAATTTCTACGCGATATATCGATATTGTATTTTCGACATAACGATATTTTACTTTCCGATTTAGCGATGAAACGATATGTTACCACCAATTTTGACGCGATATATTCATATTTTATTTTTGATATATTTTATTTTTATTTTATTAACCTTCATATTTTCTACTAATTTCTACGCGATATAACGATATTGTATTTTCAATATAACGATATTCTATTTTCCGATTAATCGATGAAACGGTATAAATTTTGATATTTTTCTACCAATTTCCACGCGATATATCGATATTGTAGTGTCGTTATATATTTTATTTAACGATTTATTGTTAAAAAGATATAAACCTTGATATTTTCCTACCAATTTCCACGCGATATTTGGATATTGTATGTTTGATATAACAATATTTTATTTTCCAATTTATCGATGAAACGATATAGACCTCGATATTTTTCTATCAATTTCTACGCGAAATATCGATATTGTATTTTCGACATAACGATAATTTATTTGACGATTTATCGTAAAAACGATATAAACTTTGATATTTTTTTATTCTATCGATATTTCTAAACTACATCGATTCGAAATATATCGCATGTTTAGCGTATCTACGAGTAACTAAGGCACTTCAGGACGCCATCTTGTCACCTCGCCTCGACGCAACTCTCCGATAACAACTCGCGTTCTTGTCTGCTGATCCGCAACGCAATAAATAATGCATAAACGAACATTTACATGAATTATGAATAATTCAATTAATAATGTACTTATAGCGTGGACGCGCTGGACGGAAGCTGTTCGATACAAGATTCCCGCCGGTTCCTACGAGTTTCTTGCGCGTTCCGCGCTTCGCCGTATTTATTGAATTGATTAAGCGCGGCGCTCGTTTTTCGTCGTCCGCTCGTCGCGCGGATAATTGAATTCCCGTCGGGCTCCTGTGCGCGCGAGCGCCGTCCGAACTCACGCTCGTTTATTTATTGCAGATTTGAACTCGGAGTACTTGGACATGCCCTTCGGGCGCTCGCCGGGCGGACACATGGGCGGCAATCAGCGGACGAAGCGCATGCGCACCTCCTTCAAGCATCATCAGCTCAGGACGATGAAGTCCTACTTCGCCATCAATCACAATCCGGACGCGAAGGATCTGAAGCAACTGTCGCAAAAGACCGGCCTGCCCAAGCGGGTGCTGCAAGTGAGTGAGCGCACGTTTTCGCACGCCACCGTCTAATTAGCAATTAACGAGCGCGCCCCAAAGTCGCTCGCCGCTCGCTATCTCGTCATCGCCGCGCGTCCGTCAAAATATTATTCAACATTTAACGCCACGCCGCGGAGAGTCGTAACAATATCTGCTCGCCGATGCCGCGCCGCGTATTAATGCGCGCGTTTCGTCTCGGTCGGTGCTCGAAATTAATATTTTATGAGGCGAATGTTATTCGTACGCCGACGTTAACGGTGCGCGTAGGAAAGCGTTCTTTCCGCGGCGCGTCGTAAAATATTTTACTCGAATTTTATATCCACGGAAATTTATAAAATCAACGCGCGGCGCGTTCGTTAGGCGAGCGTGGCGTCGAGCTGAAAGGCGAAGTGCGAATTCAGCGCGTTTTTTTACCTCGTGCGCCGCGCGTTTTCCTTCGGTTAAACAATCCCGGCGTCGAGGACGAGGACGAGAACGAGAGGACTCGTTTCATTATTTGCATGGCGCAATGAAGCGAGCCTCGTCGAGCGTCCTGCGGAGAGCGTCCCGAACGCGAGGAGTAAAAACGGCGTCGCGGCTGTGCATGCGCGCGGCGCCGACGAAGAAAAAACTGGGTCCATTAAAATCTTTCACTCCGCTGCGGCTGTTTGTCTTGCCTCGTGCATGCGCGGCACTTGCCGCGGGCGAGGGGCACTCGTTACGGGGTGGCCTCTTATTTTAAGACGACTCCGCGAGTTTCCGTCCGAAGCGACGCCGGCGAGCCGAACCCGGGGGCGCTGCGGTCGGTCCTTAATATTTCAATTTTCATAAATATTGTAAACCTCAATCTCGGCGCGTTTATGTTGCGCGTGATTTGTGACGATATAAAAATGATTTTATCGCCGTACGCAGCGCACAAGAAGAGGTCGCAATAAATTCGAACAAATTAAACAAATCGTAAATTAAAAACGCGTAAAGCTTCGATTTAACTACACCCGCATCGGCAGGTTAGGTTTGCGACGGTGACGTGCGACGTTAGGGCACCGAATTAGACTTGTTATCGGGTAAATCTAGTGCCTCGACGCGTATCAGGAGCGGCGGCGCGCCGGCGTCGCGCGGCTCGGAAACGGACGCCGGCGGCGCGCACAAAGGCGGCGGGTTATTTCTATTTCTGCTAATTGCCGAAGGCGGCAAGGCTGTTTCGGAATGCTCCGAACGGCGCGGGGCGCTTCGCTCTCCCCTCGCGCGCGCGCGCCGGCGCAGCGCCGTTGAGAAATGACTCCGCGGCTGACTGATTGCCATGGCGACCGCCGTTTCGGCTCTTCCTCTCTTATTGCGACGCCGCCGCTGCCGCCGCCATGCCGCACGAAGAAAACGACCCCCGAGCGGCGCGTCGCTCGGCGCGCCGCTCGCGAGATATCGTTGCGTATCGATCCCCGATTCGCGACGACAAGATGGCCGCCGACGAGGCCAAATCGCGGCGCCGGTTCTGGAAGTCGCTCCTCCTGACACGTACGCGTTTTTGTCGCGACGCGGCGTTTATTTCGAGCCGCGCGCGTCGCGCAACTCGACTCGAAGGCTAATCTTAGCGTCCGAAAAATCAATACGCGCAGATTTCCGCGCGAGACGCGACGCGGACGGCGNTCCGCGGCGGTGCACGTCGCGCCGCTCGCCGACGTCGACGTCGTCCGCCATTTTGCGCGCCACGCGCTCGCGGAAAACGCTCGCGAATGAAATTGCAAACTTTTTTGCGTTTATCGACGCCTGATGCATTCGCATTTTTCAGGCATCGACGAGCGCGCATGCGGCGTTGATAAGCGAACGCGTGTTTGCCGTTATGCCTACAATGGGCGCGCGGCGCGCGCATTCCGATCAGCGATTGGGAAACGACGCGCGGCGCGATTCAACCATTTGTTGGCGATTTGCTCGCAATGCGTTCGGCGCGAATTCGCCCGTTTCGACGCGGCCGCCGTCCATTGTGCGCGACGCGGCCCAATAAAACGCGCGACAAAAACGTCGCCGATTGACGAACGGCACGACGGACGGGCCGCAACAAATGATAATGGGCGCCCGGACGAGATTCCGCCACGATCGGCGCGGCGTCCTTTTTGCGCCGCGCGCTTTTTCCCGTATGCCCGTAATGCTATTATCACCACGTTTATTTTATTGTTATTAATAGCGGCGCGACCGTATTAGGCGTCGAAACGACCGCCACGCGCGCCTCTTCGCTCGCGCGATTAACGTCCGATGCGCGCGCAGCCGGCTCATGCAATTTTCATTAAAATATACAACGTGCGCGCACGCAGCGCGCGCCGGCTTCGGCGAAAAATAAACCGCGCGAACGTCGAGCGCGCGGCCGTCGTTGTTCCGACGTCGACTTTGATGTCGGCCTGCGAATCAATTTCGAATTCCGCTCGAATCCGCTTCTGTATTTTTTTTGTTCGTCTCCGGACCGGCTCGCCGTCGCGCGGGGCGGCGACGCTCGTTCGGGCTATGTACGGCCGAACCAACTCAGACATTCAGGCGCGTCGTTAGAAGCGCGTTTGATCTCGACGCGTCCCTTTTCCGCCTTGCCGCTTGCCGCCCAGCGAAGACAAACGTCTCGTGTGTTTGCTTGCAGGTGTGGTTCCAGAACGCGCGGGCAAAATGGCGACGAATGATGCTGAAGCAGGAAGGCAAGGCCGGCGACAAGTGCTCGGCGATGGACGGCCTCGGCGATCTGGACCTCTATCCGGGACCCGGCTCGATGGCGGGCAGCATACAGTCGCTGAATCCGCACAGTCCGAGCTTCATGCTGCCGCCCGGCAGCCCCTCGTCGCTGGACTGCTCGTGAGACATGCGCCGCCGCCTCGCATCGGTTACGTACTTAAAAAGTTCCAATCGTAGTTCTAATGTGTACATACGGAGAGATTGACGTTGAAGCAAAACTCAAGAAGCACGCGCGCAGAATTTCGCTGACTGCGGCGAGCATGCGAATGGATGCATTTTGTGATCTTATTTAATATATTTTCAAATTTAACTAAAGAACGACGAATCGATCGATGTGTAAATAGGAAAAACGAAAACGCTGAACGATGTAAAAAACGCAAAACTGCAAGACGATTCGACGACCAACTGTACATACGTGGGCGGGGCACAAATTCCTATATCCAAGGTGCAAAACACATAATTTATTTAAACATTTCTACGTTGCCCTCCACAAGATCGATCGGCGGAATGCTTCGACATTGACGATTTTTTTTTGTTTGCGAAAAAAAGAAAGAAAATGTACAATCATAATATTATTTAATTATTTATATAAAGTAACACACGCCACACGACACACCGAAGAAACTATTATGTCAGAAAAGAAAAAAAAAAGATGAAGCAGAAACGTTTTTCACTCACCGTCGTTTGCAAAACACACGAATTATGTTTAACGTGCACGATTATTGTTTAGATTAATTTAGAACGATTTGAGAGCTCTAGTAAAAATATAAGTGTATGTACATGTACAAGGTATCCTCTCGAATGAGTACAAGATATTATTTAAAAGCTCACGACAAAACGAAATCTGATTGACGCTGATCCGCAAAAAACGTAAAAACTAAAAGTACACAAAAACGAAATTTTATGTTCCTAACGCGCGCGCGTTTTACAATTAATACCTGCTAAAGAATTATTTATGTTTATGTTTTTTTGGCATTTTTGCGTTCGCCTTGTATGTGTACCTGATGGAAAAACAATTCGAAACGTTTTTTTTTTGTTCCTAATGCCGGGCGTTTTGTTCGCGCGTTGTTTGTTTCGAAAAAAGAAAATCGCATTATTTTTACGTTCGCACAGATTTACGCTAAATCTACGTTCTAAGTTAGGTTCGACGCGAGACAACAAGAGAAAAACATTGCGGCCGAACGGAATGCGGCGATAAATAAATATCGCCGCGACAGGCGCGTCCTCTTTTCTTTCTTCGCCCGCGGAAAACAAAAGAAATTTGAATAAAATGGAATAAAGTTGAATAAAATTGAATCGAATTGAATGCGAAACGTGTAGCCTCGCAAAACGCCGAGCCAATCGGCGCCGAAACAATGCGCAGACGCAAGAAGATGCCGACCGAAAGCGAGACGCGCGCGCTGAAAAACGAACGTCGCGTTTCGTGCGTTCGCGTGTTGTTCGTTTTCGTTGAAGTTTGATTCAAAATGGTGCACCGAACATGGAAATGTGAGCGCCCTCTGGCGCGACGCGCTCCGAGGTCCGCGAACAGCGTTTGCTACTTATTCATTAAACATTTGTTAATTTATTCCTATTATATTTAACCGCACTTGATCGCAACTGTTCGCGGATGGGCGGGGCGCGATCGCGACGAACACGGACAGGGGGCGAGATTGTACATATTACATGTCGATAACATAACGATTGCGACGCGAAATTTTTTACATGTTAGCGCGGCTACCTCACGGCGAAAGTTTTGAGCAAACATCCGAAAGCAGACGGAAATGTCAAGTTTTGTACATACCGGACAGAAATCAACACACGGTGGTAGCATATTCCTATTAATTAATAAACTATACAAAATAAGTGACAGAGCGACTTGTTATTTCGAACTCTTTCACCATTCACACGACGCACCTAACCTCTAATCTAACCTATCATCTCGAACAGCTATCGCGTCGCCGGAGTTTGCTTCTCAGGCGAATCTTCGTATCGATCGGGCCAACGGGTCGAGTTGATTGGCGCATTAATGCCGATAGTGGGGTGTCCTGGGAGAAAACAGGCGATGAGAATCGAGCGAAAGCGCGTCATAATGACGATGTTTAACGCTCGTTCGCGTCGCCCGCCGATCACACCTCCGGCCAGCGGCGGCTCTTCCTTCCACGCCGGATAATTTAATTATCGGTTGCGGTAAGTGCATCGTCACCGTTGCGATGCTGCGCCTCCGCGCTGCCGCCTTTATCGCGTGCGCGCCGACGACGCCGGTCGCGGTTTTGGTCTCGCGGACGATGCCGCGGCGCGCGGGACGCGAGGGTAACACCGGCAATTTATTGCGGCGTTTTTATTATTACCGCTTTGTGCGTGCGCGCGGCGCGCTCGCGTCGAGGCGCCGACGTCTCAATCAGCGGCCGCTTGTGCGCGCCCGTGAGAAATTAATTACGTCCGATCGAGATTTATCGGCGCCGCGCGTCCCGAGCACTTTGTGTGCGCGCGCGTCGATTTCGCGCGCGAAACGCGCGGAAATTCGCGGCGCAGCTTCTCGGCCGTCCGTCCGCGTTTCGGTTGCGCTCCGTTTCGGCGCGGCGTTATTAATGACAGCCGAGTTTCTGAAACAAGGGGCTTCCTGTGCGCGACGCCGCGAGCCGTGCCGAGCAATAAATCAACGGAACGTCTGGATTTTTCGTCACAGACCATCACAAACGCGCGCCGCGCCGCCGGGCTCCGAAAACTTCACATCATTAACGAAAAATGCTCGGCCGTAATCCGATTGCGCTGTCGCGCGCGTCGATCGTGACATCCAGCGAGGCGATTCGGCGAAAAATAACGGCGGATGTGAAATTCGACTTTCGGGCGCTTTCATTTCCAATCCGTTTTTGCCGGCGTTTTATTTATTTTTTATTTTTTCCAAGTTGCTTTTTTTACTTCTTATTGCGCGCAAACATGTCGCGCTGACAATAGACCAGCGCAGTTGGCAGAATACGGAAATCGAAAAAATGGCGGATTCCTGCAAATACCTCGTGTTGAAATCGGGACCGAAGGTCATTAAAAAACTACGGAACGAGGCAAATACGACGAGGACCGCGCCAGTGAAACGTTAGGGAGTTTCATCCGCTCAAGACGCAAAGGTAAGAAATATCCACGCCAATTAGACATTTTTTACTCTCCAGTAATGTCAAGCATGTGTTTTATATTTAACCACAGCGTCGTAATACTTACAGTTTGAGTACTTCACTTCAAGATGTTCTTTATTTGCTTCGTCAACACGAGGGACGCATTTTTAGCTCTAGAAAGAGCAAATTAAGAAAGAAAAACATTCAGAATTCTCTACTCATATAATTACTCAATATGCCCTATGATTTACACATAAACTTTAATTTAAACCATTTCTTCCAGTAAACACTCCTAAACTTAGCATCGAATGATAATATTAGCTTGAGTAATATGTTTTATGATTCACTTTTCTCGCCATTCTGCAAGAAATAGAGATGCGAAAATTCAGTGGAGTCAATTGTTGTATTATTGTTTATATTATTTGTCAGTTTAAATAGGCATAAATAAATTCAGGAAGAAAATGAATTGTATTCAATAAAGTAATAAGTAATGAGCGTTTTTTCTTTAATAAAAGTTTCTTATAAAATATAACAAAATAACATAGAATGATAACATTAAGTTGAACAATAACTTATGAGCGTTTTATGGTACACATTTTTTGCTTTGCTGCAATAAATAGAGATTGGAGAAAATTCGTCATTCCAAATAAAGATAAATAAATTCCGGAAGAAATTGCTGTATTGAGTGAAGTAATAAGTAATGAGCGTTTTCTTTATTATTTAGATTTGGACTGTTTCTTGTAAAATTTAACATTAATTTATTCAATTATATATTCTAGGCTATTGCCAACAATCTTCTGTCACTATCCGATCAGTTTATTGATGCTCCTTTGCCAGAAATTGACTGGCCTGGATTCCAAAAAGTTAAGGTACCAAGTTTGGAAGTCCGTCTTAATGTTCATAGTTACGAGTGTAAACAAATGAATGCGACAAAGGAAGGAGATTACTAATTAATAAAGAATAGCATTGAAAATTGTGTGCACCTGAACTTGCCAATAGCTTGCAATTTAAGCAATTATGTGCAGCGAAAACTAAACATAGCATCGAATGAGAGTATAACTCGCACTGTTTTGGAATTCCGGTGCCAGACGCTGCAAAACGCTGAAATATGTCCTCATTCATCGTCCACGGGTCACTGACAACCATCAATCAAAGGCGCATGCGAATGCTCCGGGGCGTCGCACATTAGAAGCAAATGAAGAGCATCGAACGAAAGGAGCTGGACACGTGTGCAACACATGCACGTCCAATTGGAACATCCGCAAGCCCCCAAAATGAATCCCAAAACGCAACATGTTTAATCTCGCGCAAGTCGCGAGCTTGTCGCCGACGCAAGAGGCGCGCGTTTTTCGACGCAATGAACGAAACACAGATACACAGATAATTCACTAGTCGTTACTTAGGCCGAGCAATTTACGAGCCATAAATCGGAACGCTCGACGATCGCTGATAACGGCGGCGTTGTTGCAAACTCGGGCATTTAACGATTGTGGAATTATTGAAAATCGTAAACGACGGTGGCGGAGATTCGACGCGGTTTTCGGCTCTTAAAATGCGGAATGTCTCGGTTATTGCCGGCGCGCTGAGATTCTTCAAACAGTAGCATTTTTACATGTGCTCCACAGGTGTACCGGTACCGGCACGGCGGCAATAAAACGGATTATCACATTAAACGCTGCGTTCCGATTATATCCGATGCGCTACGCAAGAAAAGAAAAATTCCATCCATCTGTCAGATCTGTTCGCGTCGAGCTCTTCAAACAAGAGAATCAAAGAGCGAGAAAATAAGGCACGAAGCGCTTAATGCTCGAAATGTAAATATTTGTGTCATTAGACTGTTAGATAATTAAGCGGGCACGACTCGAGGTCCGAAAGGTGAAAAACGCACGCGATTAGATCTCGACGCTATTACTGAAATCCGCCGTCCGGGGACTTTGACGGAATATTAAAAATCTAATTTACGCCGCACGGCCGGCCGAGAGAAAATGCGGGAATCTCACAATTAGAAAGTTTTCACATTTTTTGTTCTCCGGTTCTTTGAAGTTTTTAATTGTCTCGCTCTCGTCTGCCGGTTTGTTTATACTCGCGTTTTACATTTTAATTAAAAACACCACGGAAAACATGTAAATATTACGTTTATGAGCATCATTTCTGTTTTTTTTTAATTTTTAGTCTAATTTCACACAAGAAATATTTTTATTTTTCTGGTTTAAGTCATAGTTATAGTCAAACACGATAACATTTCTCAGTAGGGGATGTTTGAGTAAATCGAATGTCTTATCTTATTTTTACTAAATTATTCATTGTATTTTTTATTTGTTTGCTCTAAAAAAATTTAATACGTTTATTGATGTCATCTTCAATAATTAGTGCTCATTATTAGCTGTGTTTGGAAGAGCGTGCAATGTTCAAATAATGCGTTATAAGAGTTAATTATAAAACAGCAATATAATGCTTCGAATATTAAAAAGTTATAGTCAAGCACAAAAAATAAATTTATAACCCGCTCGATTGTCAATTTACAGTTAGTAAATAAACCAA
>JAODGE020001199.1:0-25755 GCA_027574965.2 Ecitophya simulans
CTGGGATGTGGAGATCCTCACCCGCGAGGTCCCGAAGGCGGAGGGCGAGAGCAGCGAGGTCGACTCCAGCAAGTGAGGAGAGCAGATCATTCCTTATCCTGTCTCATTTCCATGAAATGTCTATTTTACCTTTGTGGGTACGCGCTTTTGTTTGTTAGTGTGGGAGTCAGTGGGTATGTGTGTGTGTGTCGCGGCTTGTGTGCTCTGCACATGCGACACCCAGCAGATGTGTCGCTGTAGTGTGTCGCTGAGGGTATGGAGGAGGAGGAGGGGGGGGGCACACACACAGAGAGCTGTGGTCTCTTCATCCCTTCTCCCCCCTCTACCTCAGTGCTTGCATCATTACACGCTTTCTTGTTTTGCGCTGGCACTGTGTTTGGTGAATGCACAGAGTTATAGCGGGGTCATTATGAAGTCAGTTAAACGCAGCGCCCCCAAAAAGAGAACATCAATACCGAGCAAGCAGACAAACAAGTCGAGCTCAGAACAGTGCTCAACGTAGCAACTGCAGGAGCAAGCGCACACTTACATAGCGTAGACAAGCCAGAAGATGGAGTTGGGGTGAGTGCTGATGTGTGGGTGTGTGTACGCACTTCTCAGTCTTCTCGTCTGCTCTCTCTTTGCTTCGCTGCTTTTGGGCTCTATCCTGTCCAGTTTCTTTGCCAACTTCTTCCTTGCGTCTCCCTCTTAATATCTTTCCCCTCTTGTCTGGTGATGAGCGTTCCACAACTGCTACTGCAGCGAACCAGAGTATCCGCAGTGCTTTTTCGACTGCGTCCGTACACACAGGTGCACATCACACCTTCTTGTACCCTCGTTTCCCTGAAGACTGAACTGACCCGATTTCACAACAGTCAGAGAATAAATAGTTTTTAAACGCAAACACTAATTATTCATTTTAAGACTAAATTTTAAATAAGAAGCGCCTCTAAGTGGTGCATACATCACGCTTAAGAAACACACACACACACACACACAGACAGACAAGGTCGTATTTGCCGAATATTCTTTCACAGGGGTTCTTCTTGGACCCGTTTTGTGTCACGGTACTTATTCGTTGCATTTCGCGTTTTATACCCCTTCTCTCGCTCACCCCTGCCTCCTCTATGCTCAGTTCGAAGACTGAAAGCGGTGCTGGAGAGGCCACGTGGCGTCGCACGCGGAAGGGGCGCAGAGGTCAGCGGCATCCCCGCAGGGCCTCTCCTAGCACACCTAGTGCCAGCAGCAACACCGCCACTGAGCGTGAGCAGCAGCGCACGCGACACTGTGACGCTGGCGCGCGCCATTCAGTGACACGGCCAGCCAACCCCATTCCACATTACGAGCCCTCCGCACGTGCTCTGCAGCTCCTCAGCGGTACGAGGACGGGCCACCGTTTCGAAAGCTGGCGTACCGGCCGCGATGGGCAGTCACTGCCAGCGCCACCACTTCCAGCATGGACGCCGGGTGACGGTTGGGGCTACGCACTCTCCGAGGAAGGCCTCACGCTGGAGCTCCACCACTTTATGCGGCACGCGGCCCTGACTGGCCCGGAGCGTGCACAGCGGGATGCTGTGGTGCAGATGGTGCGGGAGTGCGTGGAGGCCCTTTGGCCCAGCGAGGGGGAGGACGAAGAGGTGAGCGCACCTCAGGTGATTGTGTACGGCAGCTATGCGATTGGACTTTCAATTTCGTCCAGCGATATTGATATCACTGTTGCCTTCTCTGACCGCCACGGGGCTGCGGTGCAGCGGACTAGTGAGGGGGGAACGAGCGCGACGGATGTCCCGAGAATGCTATCACATGAGGTTCTGCTGAGCAGGCTCCACGCACTCGGCGAGCGCGTGGATCACACATACCCCGAGTTCCACGCGAGCGTCCTGGTCGAGTGCCGCGTACCGGTGCTCCACCTCCGGCACCGCACGACTGGCGTCTCCTGCGACGTGAACTTATTGCTGATGGAGAAGGCAGCGCGTGTGGTGGCGCTCCAGCGTGCGTGGCTCACCGAGCAGCCACTGGCCCGGCTGCTGGTCACGGCCACCAAGGCGGCTCTCAAGCAGTGGGGCCTCAATTGCCTGTATACTGGCGGGATTTCCTCGACAGCGGTTTATTCGCTTGTTCACCGCTACCTGCAGCAGCGCTTGCCGGCGCCGGCAGTGGTTAATTGTGGTGATGGTGGTGGCAGCGACTGCGGGGAGGACTCTCTGTGGGCGTCGGTGGAGGCGAGCAGCCCCCTCGCGCTGCACGGGAAACTGCCCTCCTTCGCCGTTTCGCTGAAGGTGGAGGAGGGTCTGGAGGACTGCGGGGACCCATACATGACCCTCACCCCCTCCCTCATGGCAGCGACATCCCCTAGCAGCCCTGCCAGCCGCACGCATAATGAGTCCCCTTTCCCCACCTTTGCTGTCACTGCCCTCAGTGCATCCAGTGATGACGCTGAGGGCAGCGACCGCAGCGCCCGTTCCCACACATCGGCCTTTCGCGCCGTCGAGGACACCCCACCTTCCACCACCTTCGCGCTCGTGGGGGATGACGGGGTGGCTTCGTTGGAAGCGCTTTGCCTCCGCACGTATGGTATCTCAGTGGCGCGGCTGTTCCTCAACTTTTGGCGGTACCTCTCCGCGGATGTGTTCATGATGGGCTACAGTGTCGCGGACGCTTTTGTGTGTGAGGACTGCCCCGGGGACGACGTGGCGCGTGGAACGTACGCAAAGAGCAATCATTTCCAGGCGGACCTCACAGCTGGGTCGTATCGACTTCCGGAGCTCATCACGCTGTTCCGTCATTCAAGCGACACGCTGGAAGGTGCACTATTGTCGCGCCGACTGCGGAGGGCACCGTCGATGTTGTCGTCAGTGCTGGTGGACCCGCGCAGCCTCGGGTGTCTTCACGTTTGCGAGACATAGAGACGGCGAGCGTGAGAGGAGAAGGGGGCCTAGTGTTTCTCTCTCCATGTGTGTGTGTGCGGGTGTGCGTATTGCTGGCAGCACTGCTACTGTACTGTTTAAGTTCTTTTTGTTCTTAATATGAGTTTCATTTTGTGTTCTTTTTATATATGCTCAGAAGGGTTAGAGCTGACGCATGAGCCTAACAGGCAGCGCCTCCCTACTCTCTCTCGATATCTGCTGCTTCATATTTTTTTTATTGATTGATTGATTGCGTACATTAGCTGTGGGACACGGACCAGCACGCGCAGTATGCCACTGCAAGAGCAGTGATTTTTTAAAAAAGATGTAATGCTTGTGGTAACTCATCTTTGCTGCTGCTTACGTTGCGTGTGTGTGTGTGTCTGGGCCTATTTGTGTGCACGCAAGTGTGACGGAGAGTGAGAGGATGCCTCTCCAGAAAGCAGCCGGAGCAGGCATCTTTGCCACCTTCTCACCTCACACATTGTACGACAACTTCATTTTACTTTTAGTGAAGCTATTTTAATAGATATATGCGTGTGTGTGTGTGTACTGACGCGCACATGCGTGCCCTCTCTGATGCAGCTACATTGGCTTCATCTTCCCACTTTCTAGTGATTGCTGTAATTCGATGCACTTATTTCTACCATTAGTGTAATTTCTCGGTTGTGTACCATAGCCAATTCCGTTTGTACTTGGCAGGTTTTTTTTTCTGTATTGACTTAACCGCATGTGTGTTCGCACCATTCTGACCCCTTCCCGCCGCATTATCCTAACCGTAACTCCAGGAGTCTCTCTGAGATAAACACAGCCGTGACCGTTACGATGTGCGCTCCATTCGCTTGTCGGCACTGCCGACCTCCGTTGCGGCCAACACCCTGGCCCCTCTCTCTCTTATTCCCTTTCTACACACACATACACAACACTTTCCATATTCCTCTCTTCCCCCATATCTCCCACTTACTTTTTTTGTCTTTTTTTTTAACGTCGAGCCTACTACGGGCACATACACATACACATACAGCCCGCCCTTTCCTCTTCCTTCCTTGCATATCTGTTTGAAGACACCACCACGGAGGGAGGCAATAGCACACGCGCGTTTTCGTTATATATATCCAATCAGCACTCACTGCACTGCGGTTTCGGCGGCGCATCCCTCCCTTCCTTGCTCTTCCACCTACCCCCCTTTCTCTCTCTTTTTAGACACTCCGCCAGGACGTCACGATGCCACAGCAGCATCAGTATGACGGCTGGTCGTACGAGCGGCTGCAGCAGCAGCGCAACCGCGCGCACTTCCTGCTGGAGGATCCACACCGTTTCGTGACGGTGATCTTGTCGACCCGACCTAGCGAGCCCAAGCGCCTCTACTGTATCGACAGCCCCTGCTACCATGCGTCCGGCCCCCTGGGGGAGGGGGATTTGGTGGAGATCGAGGACATGCTGTGCGTGCGCTGCCCCTGGCACCGCTACCTTGTTTCCCTCGACCAGGGCAAGGAGATCTTCTTGGAGCCCACTGACAGCAAGGCCGCAGAGGGCTTTGTTGGGCGTCACAGCACGCTTCCCACGTACCCACTGCAGCCCCTGGATCCATCAGGAGGCGACTTTGAGGTGGTGCGTGGGAAGCGCGTGCAGCGAGTGCATGCAGCGACCTTGAACGAGGCAACCGGCATCCTGACCATTGAGGTTATGGATGAGGCTGATATGGCGTTGCGGCCAGTCAAATCTGACAAGCCTGCGGGCAGCATGAACCATGGGGAGATGTGCATGCAAATATTTGACATCAAGTCCAAGGGTCTTGATAGATTGTAGCCCTCTCTCCTCGTCCCTGACCCTTGCTCACGGACAACAGTTTCCCTCGTGAATGGAAGCAAAGAACAGCGCGTGTGCTCTGGGCAGTCCTCGGTGGTAGCGATGGATGCCTCCGCTACTGAACCCTCTCGTTCCCCTCCTTCCACTCACTCACATCACCACTCGCATGATCACACACTTCGATTCACTGGCGTGGCATTAATCCGGCCCTGCACTATACACACTCACATCTCATTGCGTAAGCAACGTACCCCCCCGTCCAGGGCACAACGCCTTTGTGCTGTTCTACCCGTGGCGCAGAGAAGATGCCTAGATGGCTGGCACCTCCTGTTGCCAATCCTATAGCCCCCTCCCCGCCGCAAGATCCTCGATATCCTCCACAGCAGACGCCGCCACAGAAGTGCCCATTGCGACCAGAGACTTCCATCTTTTCGCCTTAACGTTGAATTCATCACATCTACATACACACACACACAGAGGGATACAACTATACACAGATTCACACATATATTTATATTTATTCATACAAGTATGCTCGCCTCGCTTAGCGCCCGTGTCTCTAGTGCGCCCGTCACGGACGCTGGCATTGAGATGGGCGGCAAGTACCTTCTCGCTGCCAGCGTCCTCTTCTACCTCGCATCAAGCGTGAAGCAGTCCATGCCGTCTGACGTAACCTACGCGATTGGCGCCCACATGCCGCAGGGCTACGACCGCAGCCTTATCGCGGCACGGCTGGAGCAGCGCGAGACGAAGCAGGCCTTCCACCGCTCTCTCGGCATCGCGGAGCTTCGCGAGCAGCTGCGCGGCGAGACTCGCCGGGACGTGAAGGTGAGCCAGTGGAACAGAATGTTCCGCCTCAACTTGGTCGGCATTGTTGCAGGCGCGTACGTACACAGCCTCACAATAGCTCTTTTTGTGATAAAGAACACAGCGCGGGTGCTGCTGTTTCTACTCCAGCAGCGTAGCGACAAGAAGGCGGCGCGGTCTGTTGGAAGCGGCCCTCTGGCAAAGGTGAAGGCATGGTGGACGGGCGGCACGCAGGCGCTCATCATGGCGTCCCTCATGGAGAGGCTCACGTCGCAGGCCGGCAGTCAGGCTTCCCCGTTCTCCACCGCCACCTTCGCCGAGGAGGAGGGCCGGCTCTTGCACGGAGATGAGGACAGCCACGTGGCGGCCGTAGCGGGGATGGAGAGAGCATTCTCAGTCAGCGCCATACTGGAGGCCGCCCTCCCAGTCATTGTGGAGTGCGCACGTGGCGTGGTAGACGGCGCACTGGACCGCCGACCCTCTCACACCTTCAGCGTCGCTGGGATCGTCCAGGGTGATGAGCTGCGTGCTCTGCTGGCTGAGATCATGTTGGACTTCGAACGTCGTGCGTGTATCGCCGAGTGGGTGCGGGCCCCGCTGTCGTCGCAGCAGACTGGGAGTACTTCTGCACCAAAGCACTCGGGCGTCGACTGTGCTTCCTCCACGTCCTCGGAGATCGTTGAGTATCCTGCCGGCTCCACCGCTTTCCTGGGCCCCGATGGGCAACCACTGGGGGCGGCGAGAGACCTGGACACATTCGATCAGTTCTGCGGCAGTGCTTCCCTGGAAGCGGCAGAGAAGCGCGAGGTCCGCGCGGAGGCGCTGCGTCGCGAGACTTCCCTCAAACAGCGTTCTGCTCAGGCGTTCCAGGAGCTGATCGGAAGTGCTAGCTTTGGTGAGTTATGCATCATGTACGGTGTGGAGGTGCTGCACGAGGCCATGATGGGGGCTGGGGATATCTCTACCGTCAAGTCGTATGATGCAGATACAGACACGGCGAAGATGTTGTTAGTGGTGACCGCATTTGAGGGGTACCGGCAGCGAGTGATGGACGCAGATTTCACGATCAAGGCGTACCTGAAACTCTTCTGTGAGGAGACCGTTCGGGCCACTTGCTCCCAATAATCATTTCTCCCCTAATCCCCTCTAATCGTCGTGTGTGTGTGTGTAATTGTTTATTCGCTGCGTACTGCCTTTGTCCGTATCCATCACAGTGCACGTGACTCTACGCGCATCAGCACGATACAGATGTACTTACGAGACGTACCGGTCGCACTAATATGCGCGTTTGATGCACTCTCTTATTCATTGTTCTTTGACGCTTCGTGTCTCATCATCCACAGTTCACCTCTCATCCCTCACTCGCAAACTCTCTTCACCCATGTTATGTTTATATAATTCCCTTCGTCAACGACGCACCTCCTTTTGGAGAAGCCATCACAGCTTGACTGTAGTCGGCATCACATAATTGTGATGAGAGGCAGCAGCACAATGGAAGCGAAACAGCAGTTCTGGGATGGCTTGCATAGTGACGCACGTCACGCTGACAACCTCATTGAGAAGCAACTGAACATACTTGAGCAGCTTGCCAAGGTTGGGGAGCCGGATAAGGCATCCACCGCCTTGAATGGTGCCGTCGCTGTGGAATTTAGTGACGGCGGCGGTAGCTCCCCTTTGATGGACAAAAGGGAGACACTGCATGAGCAGCAGATGCGTTTTTCGGAGGCCTACAACGAGGCTGCTGCGGGAATCCGTCGCTTCGAGCAGCTGGTTCACTCCATGGCAGACGCAAGCAGGGACTTCCCCCCAAATGCTCCAGTCGTAAGACATACAGATCGTCTGGAGGGCATTGTGATCGAGAAGCGCCGTACACTGCAGCGCATCTCAGCGGACTTTAGGCGACGAAAGGAGAGATTAGAACTGATGCCGCGCATCAACGCGGAGCTTGAGCAGTACGAGGAGCAGGCAGGACTTCGCTTGCTCATGGAGGAACAGAGCTCCATCTCGTATACCATGCATCGTGTGAGCAACATCCTTGACAATGCTGCCAGCACTCAGGACCGGCTGCGTCGGCAGCGGGAACGTTTCGACAGCATGTCAGATCGGCTGCTTCACATCGCAGAGAGAGTGCCTGTGATCAGTAGCGTACTGCAGCGCATTGACTCGCGGAGGCGCAAAGAGGTTGTGGTGCTGGGGACTGTGGTTGGCCTGTGCCTGTTCCTCATCCTCATTTGCATGTGATGGATGCTCTTCTTCTGCTGCTTTTTTAGACGTGGCTGCGCCGATGTACGGGTGTGTGCACGCATGCATGTGTACTGCAGTGCTGTATCAATGGTATCGAGGTGGGGGGCGCGTGATGTGATTGATTGGTGTTGAGAGGGGGATAAGAAGGGGTGCTGTGCGTTTGTGGAGCAGTGCCGCCCCCGCTCTTGTCTCCCTTTTTGTCGAGTTGGTCAGCTCAGTCACACTGCATTTTTTGACTTACCTCCTCATGGCCATCACTTCGTTGTTCAACGTGCTGTCAAATCAGAGCAACGGAAGAAGCAGTGGTAGAATGCGAGAACAAGTATGTGTGTGTCTTGCCTTTTTATATTGGATGGGACCTGTCGTGCACTGATGGTGGCACTGAGAAGGGGCCGCCTCCTTAGCACCTTCCTGGCCTGCGCCATTTCTCGCTCTCTTCCCCTCCTGCAATAACACAGCCTTGCTCACCCACTTCAATGCCTTCATGCTTCCTCTCCTGAACTATACTCGGCGCCACACGTGTGGGACTCCACCTTTTCTTAAAGGAGTGCTTAGCACTGCCGCTCCCCTGCCGTAGAGTGCACGCGACGTCATCTTAGTGTTTCTTTTAATCGTTGCGTTTTGCGGGCATTACAACTGTTTTTTTTTACTGAGGACCTGGAGAGCTTCATACAGTCTCGCATTGCTGTCAGCAGCGACCCCCTCGTACCACCCATTCTCGTTCTGCGTCGTCCTGTTCCTTTGCTCGCTCCGTACCGGGAAGGGGAGGGCCCATACACACACACACACAGCTTACGTATAAGAAAAGCCCTATTGTGAGCGCGGCGCGACCTCGGTGACTGTGGAGCAACGGCGCTTTCTTTCTCAGTATCTGCTACTACACATGAACCCCACGAAGGGCTGTAGTGCACAGAGGCGCACCAGCGCCTCACGGTGGAAGATCCATCCGACAAATGGGGATGTGACCACTTCAACAGACCACAGTGGGCCGCAGAAGCCACGTGCCGTGCGCTCCTCTTCATCCCCCTTCACCTCGAATCCCACCTCGTCTCCACCACGACCCACTGCTAACTCTTCAAATGTTGCCGGCAGTCTCAGCAAGGAGGCGACTCCGACGCTGGAATTCTGGCCCAGTAAGCCCGGTGTCTCTGGCGGCACCTGCGGCTCTGCTCAGGTGGCACCCGGCCCTGGCGGCAGTAGGGCACATCGGTACAGCAATGCCACCTCTCAGACCACCTCTAGCGCCACTTCCCCGGTCCACCCCACCCCATCCCCGCGCTCCATCCCGCGGGGCAGCGCGCCCTCCCGGGGCCCTGACAACCAGGCACGCGCTGCTCGCCAGCCCCGCCGCACCGCAGCCACGAACCTCCCCACCACCACTTCCACCGGCCCCACACCGGCTGGGTCAGGTGCGCGCGCGGCGAACCACTACCACCCACGGATCGCGTCACCCACAGCCGACCCATCCAATGTGGCCCGACGCAGCGGCACTGCACGTGCCGCGGTGGAAGAGGAGGGCCGTTACTACCTGGTGTCGGATGACCATGACAGCGATGAGGACGTAAACTCGAGCTTCGGTGGCACCCCCCCCCAACATGCGCCGCGCCGTGACGCGGCCGAGCATCCGCGCTGCCGCAGCGATGGCGACGATGACAATGACGACGCGGATGGCGGTGCTGATGAGGGGGATGAGGGGAGCTATGACGAGGAGGACGAGGAGCAGGCTGTGCAGCGCTACATGGACTCTGGTGCTGCCAACCTGCAAAGCAGCAGTAGCAATGAGGACAGCTCGCCAATACACAGCCGAACATCCCTCACGAGAGCCGCACAGTCGATCGCCACACCGGAGGCCCCCACGGCGCTAGCGGGGTTGGACTCCACCTTAAGCCAGACCTCGTCGCTCACCACGCCGCGCCACGTCCCTGAGGTCCCGACGCGAGCCAGCATATCCACGACCACTTCTTATGGCCGACTCTCCTCCTCTGTCGCGACTCCGATGATGTCGTCCGCGGCACTGGGCCCGGGTGGCTGCCTGCCACCCCCACCGAATTTGTCCCTGCGGGCAGCTGCCGCCATGACGCGCTCCAGCCCCGGGCTGTGGCGCAACGGCAGTGGCAGCACCACTGCCACTGCCACCGCCAATGCCTCCGCCGCCAACACTGCCACCGCTGCCACTACCAGCACTGCGGCCGCCGCCCCTGCGACGGATAGTCAGCGGTGCCGCTGCCTCAGTCTCTACGATGTGTTTTTCCTCGATAGGGAGCGCAAGCTGTGGCTAGTCGATGATCTGGTCCTTGCCAAGTGCCTGGAGTACGTGCGGCTGATGGGATACGAACACCCATTACTCAGCCGCGACCGGACGCTTAACCGCCCATCTATCTGGAGTAGCAGTGCCGCGGTGCCGAGCCCGCTGGAGGACTGCCTCCTCCCGCTGTCTCCTTTAGGCGACGCAGCTGGCCAGGCGGGGCTGTGCCGCGATGGGGTGTTCCGGCCGTTCCGGCTGCGGTCTGGCGAGCCGCCACGCAGCGCACTCCAGCAGCGCGTGGCAGGGGTGTCTCCGCTCTTCCTCGAGTACGCTGAGGCTGCGCGGTGGATATCGGAGCAGGAGTACGTCATCGGGACCATCCTCATGTGCTGCGCCTGCGCGGAGAAGCCGCACAGCAACGCGGTCTCTCGCCTGCCTTCGGGGGCCAGTGAGCACTACTCCACACCACTGCACCCGCCCTCGTACACTGGCCAGCAGCTGCGGAAGCGGCCCGCCATTCCTCCAACGGTCCACCCGATCCTCTGGGCGGCCCAGCTGGTGACGTCCCAGCACGCCACGTGGGGCGGGTTCGACTCCTTCGCCGATACATGGGAGGCACAGGTGCGGCTGGTACTCTACAGGGCGGCCCCAGCTCACCAGTGTGTCTTCCCAGCCACTGGGGACGACGGGGTGGTGTTCATCTCTGACATGGACGGCGGCAACTTGGCGCGCGTGGAGCGGGCAATAGAGCCGTATTATTACTACCTCTGGCTGGAGCCTGATAATGGGAGCGACAAGCGTATCTGGTTCCGCTTTGCCGTGGCGGGGGCCCCGGAGGGACGCACCTTGCGGTTCCGCCTCCTCAACGCCGCCCCACATGCAAAGCTGTATCGTCAAAACGGCATGATGCCGGTCTGGCGTGACGGCCTCAGCCAGCCGCACTGGACGGTGGTGGAGCAGTGCTCCTTCCGCACCACCAACGGTGACGCGGACGGGGAGGTGTCCTTCTCCATTGTCCCACGGAACTCGACCGAGACGATTCAGGTGGCCTTCTGCGCCCCATACACCTACGCCGACCTGCTGTGCCACATGTGCAACTGGCACCACCTCGTCCGAAACAGTGCGTGCAAGATCCGCTTCGAGGAGCGCGTGCTCTGCCGCACCCCTGACGGCCGGAAGCTGCACCTCCTCATCATTACGAGCCCCACTGCAGTGGTTAACACGTGGAAGGGCGGGAGCGGGGGCGCGAGCAGTGGTGCCTTTGTTTCGAGTGGGACCCCAACCACCTCGGCGTCTGGAGCGCTGGTGGACATTCGGGGCCCGTACGCCAACTTCACAACAGGGAAGAAGGCAATTCTGGTCAGTGGGCGCGTGCACCCTGGTGAGGTGACCGCCTCACACGCGCTGCACGGCCTCGTCTCATTCCTGCTCTCTAGCGATCCCCGCGCCGCACGGCTCCGCGAGCACTTCCTGTTCTTCATAGTGCCCATGCTGAACCCCGACGGTGTCAGCCGCGGCCACTCACGCCTTGATCAGTATGGTAACAACCTGAACCGATGCTACAACCACCCCGACGCAGCGACGCAGCCTACTGTGCACTCACTGAAGAAAGTTTTTGAGCACCTGCAGCGAACCTTCCGGGAGCGATTCATCATGTACCTGGACTTCCACTCCCATGCCTCGCAGTCCAGCGGCTTTATGTTCGGCAACCACCTTCCCTTGGAGGTGCAGCATTGGAACATGGTGTTCCCGAAGGTGGTGGAGCTGCACGCCAGAGATGTCTTTTCCTTCAGCCTCTGCCGCTTCGGGCGGATCCACATGAGCAGCAAAGACGGTGCCTCACGCGTGCTCTTCGGGAACAGCCTTATCCACAGTTACACGGTAGAATTGGCGTACTTCACCGACCGTCGCATGTACTCGGACACCTTTGTGGCGATGAACAATGGTGGGTCCGTCATCTTCGACGATGCCGCCAGTGCCGCGCAGTATCCTGCGCCAAGTCCGGCACCACAGGCACCGGGGCCGAAGCCCAGGGGGCTCTCGGTGCCTCCAGCGAACGCTGCAGCGCGCTCAGCAGCCAATAGCCAACCTGCCGTTGTCGCTGCTGGGAACAGACGCAAGCGCTCCAACACCGTGCGGGGGCGTCGGTCCAACTCAGAGGGCACTGGACAGCGTGGCAGACGGGACAGAGCAGATGCAGCACGGCCCGTGCCGCCCTTCCCACGCAACATGCTGAACTCCATTGCCATTCCGACAGTGCTGTGCCAGAGCGCGATGGTGGGCCAGGCGTGCATGCTCGCACTGATGGACTACTGCTCGGTCGGCTCACGAGCCTCGAACGAGCTTGCCACCTACGGTGGAATGGAGCGTGTGTTGCTGGAGGTGAAGCGCCAGATGCGCCACCGGAAGGTATCTTTGAGGAAGCCGATCGCACCTGCGAGCGGCAGCAGTGCTGCCCCGCAGCTGATATTCAAGCAATACTGACGAAATTGTGCTCCGAGAGAAAACAGATCAATAACTGTATTCTGCCACTCCTCTTTCCTTCGTGCCCCCCCACCCACAAGACAAGCAGTCGCTCCTATATATTCACACTTTAGCGTGTGCACGTTAGAAGAGTACAAGTAGAATAACATTAGCCACCTGAACGAACGTGGTCACATAGAAGCTCACAGATATTCTGCAATACCACGCAACACTTTGTCGTGTACCAGCGTACACATGTTAATCCTATATATATATATACGCACTTCTCTTTTCTGCGCCACCTGCAGTAATTGCTGCGAAAACACCCTCCCCCAACACCCTGCTCCTGTACATGCTGCCAGTCCCGCTCGTCCTATTCTCGCTACCCTCCGTGCTTCCCTCCGCTCGCTTTCTTTCCGTGCGACTCTCTGCTGGTCTGAAGATATATATTTTTTGTTAGGTGCTGACTGAGTTCATTTTACGGGGAGCGCCCCCCCCCCCCCCAATACACCACCTCACCACCAACACGGCAGGAAGGGACCCCACCCCTCCCTCCCACCCAAAGATCCCTAAGGGTTTTTTCCAATATTGGGAGAACTCATCAACCACAACCACAGTATATAAAAAAGAGAGGAGATATAACCTCAACCGAAACTACGCAGGAAGAAACCACGTCCCCCCCCCTGGAGATGGAGGACCCTCACCAAGCGGATCAGCAGTCTGCGAACGCGACCACAGCGACTGGAAGCACAGAGAATCCACATGAGCCCGCTGAGCACGATGACGACAGCAGTGATAGCAACGGTGGTGACAGCACCTCCAGCAGCGAAGAGGAGGAGGAATCTACCAGCTTCCACTTTGAGTCTGACGAGGCCGCAGAGGCGGTACGTACTGAGGGGCTGAAGGCGTACAATGAGGGTCGCTTCAACGAGGCCCTCGATGATCAGTACCGCGTGGTGCGCTACTTTGCTGACAAGTACGGCGCCACCTCACCCAAGTGCGGCAAGTACTTCCTCGACTACGGTCTTTCGCAGCTCCGGCTCCTGCAGAGCCAGAAGTCTGTGGAGGATGCCCTTCAGCCCCGCGATGAGGAGGCGATAGAAACCTGCTACATCAACCTTGAGGTGGCGCGGGTGGCACTTCAGAAAGCAGCGGACGGCGCTGCCGAGACCGAGCTCGCCGTTGCTGAGGTGCACAACGCCCTTGCTCAGCTCAGCATTGAGCAGGAGGATTTTGAGGGCGCCCTCCGACAGTACGAGGTGGAGCTGCTTATCTACCGTGGGCTGCAGGAGGATGAGAGCGGCTCGGAGGGCGTTGTGTCTGCGGGACGCATGATTGGCGTTCTCTATGGCATCGCAGACTGCTTCATGAAAGAGTGCGACTTTGAGGGGGCGGAGGAGAGGCTGGAGGCGACTCTCGAAGAGGTCCGCAAGTACCCAGCCGGCACCATCGACCGCACTCTCGTAGTGGAGCTGGAGGAGCTGCTGGCGGACGCAAAGGACATGAAGGGCGGCAAGTACCAGGAAATCCAGGAAGTAATCAAGCAGCAGTTTGCGGCGGAGGCCGAGTCCCTCCCAACGGCGCGCGAGTTCTACGAAGTGTCGCAGGATGGTAAGCACCCATTTCTCTCCTCCTTGCCCGGAGGTAGCGACGGGCCAGACCACTCTTTCCTCTCCATGCCAACCTCCACCACTGGGCAGGTGCTCGCACTCAATGAGCACAGCAACAGCCAGTCTATTTCTCTCTTTCCGCCCCAGGGGAGCCGCGGCGCCCCGCCGACTGGAGCGGTACAGCATGTAGCAGTGCGCAAGAAGCCGAAGGCGGCTGTTAGCACGGAGGCTGCCTCCGACGTGGAGCCTGTGGCTAAACGGACCCGACTGGAGTAGTGGGCCCCTTCCCCCCTCCAACTGCACAGCAAGTCTCTCTGTATAGAGCTGATCCAGCACTCACCACCTCTCTCACCGTGAATTACCATAGCATATATACATATATCAACAGTTGTCGATAGGTCCCCCACCCTCCCTCTTTTTTGCTTTACTCCCATCTCTCTAACCGCATCAGTACGAGAAACACGGGCCCGCGGGAGCAAGAGGGTCTCCATAGAACATCAAACAGTAGCCCGGATAATAAAATACCTTCAACAGGCAACTGCAAATAAAAGAAATGAAACACTCATTCAATCACACACACACGCACACGCACACGCACACGCACACGCACAACTACGTCTGTGATACAGACGTAGTGACAGTGAAGTGAGCGGTCTTGTTGATGGTGAATAGCCGACAATGTTGCACACGGATATGCGTAACCCCGCAAACGAAAAAAAACAACAACAGCAACATTAACAACACACACACATATACAACCACACTGGAAATCCGTTCGTGTAGTACCCAGATTCATCAGGGTAAGTGTTTTGTGTGTGCGTGCGCTCATTGCAAGTGGGAGCAGTAAGTGCATAGAACAGGTGAGTGCTCATACAGTTCTTTTTTTTTCTCGCCTTTACTGGTCGATGAGCCAGCATGGTTATCGTTAGTGACGCCACCAATGCCTTGCGAGCGACATAACATTCTTACAAGAAGAAAAACAAAAAGAAATCACTAATGCATGCTTCACCCAGTGAGTGCTGCACTTCCAACCCTCTTTTCCCGCTTCCTCTCATTGACCGTGTTTGTCGGTGTTTGCGTGTGTGGGCGAGTGTGTGGTTTAAGTGAGTGAGAGACATTGAGAAAAAAATTGAACTGCACGACCAACTGGAGCAAGACAGGGGGGAAAGCAGTCTAACAAGAGCAGCCATGGCAGTGAGCTTCACACAGACACACACACACAAAACACTCTCCCTCCCATTTCAACGAATGCCCTGGGAACTGTCTTTGCCGCTCCTCCTGAATCAAAACGTGCACACTGTTATGCACAGCGCCATCATTCAAGTTTCTCTACTCCAATGATCTCCCATTTTTTTTTTTACTGGCACTGTGAGGGGGTACGCAAACTAAGAACCCAAACACATACAAACACAGGGGCTCCAGGGCCCATTGGACGGCCTAGAGCTCATTACAGAGTCGTCATGACCAGCGCGGCACCGCGGTTGCTGATGCACTTCTCGGACTCCCACTGCCACATCAAGTTGGGCAGTCCCGCCACTCACGCCTCACGCCCGGAGAAGAAGACCGATCCAGTCGCAGAGCTGAAACACCTTGTAGTGTGCGGAACACATCCGAAGATCGATTGGGAACTGGTGGCCTCCTTGGGGGGTGAAGGGCGAGAGAGGGGCCAGCAGGCGGCGCTGCGTGTGTGTGGTGCGGAGTCCGAGGAGACACGCGTGATCATGGGCTTCGGTGTTCACCCATGGTTTGTGCCAGAGGAGGCAGAAGACGACGCGAGCACACTCACTCCCAGCGTCACCAAGTTGGAGGAGGACGTGGCGTCAGGGTGCGGGTGCGCGGACAGTGCACCCTCACCCACACTGCAGAGCGGAGCACCAGCTCCCTCCCTTGCTGACCTTCTACTTCAGCTGGAGGATCGCCTGAGGGCCTTCCCAGATGCGGTGGTGGGTGAAATTGGTCTCGATAAGATCCGAGGCCCCTCGGAGGCGGTTCAGGTGCGGGCTTTAGTCTCTCAGCTGCGTCTCGCGGCAAAGTACGCTCGGCCGGTCTCTGTGCATTGCGTCCGCCATCATGGACTGCTCCTGCAAGTTCTGCAGGACTTGGCGCCAGAGGACACCCCACCAGCGATTGTGTTCCACGGCTTCACCGGATCCTTCGAGAGTGCCAAGTCCCTGCTACGGCTGAAGAATAAGAAGCACGTCTGCGGTGAGGGGAGAGCCACCGTGGTGAGGATCAAGGACCGGGTGTTCTTTGGCGTGGGGAGCAGCACCAGCTTGACACTCAAGAACTTCGCGGAGGAGACACTTCCCCTACTGGTCCGGGAGCGACGGGCGTTGCTGGAGACGGACACGCACTACGCTCTGGTTGGCCAGTCCTCTCCTGTGCTGGAGTGCGATCAGACAGCGCCCGTCTACCCCGCATTCATCGCACTGGCAGCTCGTATGGCGGCTGTGGAGGCCGCGGAGAGCGTTGGCGGTGAAGGGGAGGGAGGCGCCGCAGTGAGTGTGGCTGAGGACACATTTCAGCGCGCTTTCGCTGCGGTGATCAGCAACTAGGACGAGGGGGGAGGGGCCCACAGTTATCTCTGCTCATTTTTTTAAATTATTTGCCCTGTCACGAGCGCGTATAGAGGCCGTTAACACAAGCAAGCTCGATGCTGGAGATCCTCACTGATAGGACAGCAAAAGAAAAAAAAATAACCACATGAAAAAAGCAAGACGGAGTGCACCACCGCTGTGGTGAGGTGCTTGGCCTTAGCAGTTGCGCTCGCAGGGTTCCCCTTTGCATTTTCTCTTCACATATGATTTCCACCTTCTGCTATTCATTCAACGCCGTACACTTGTCCTTGTCCTTGTCTTTGTTTTTGTTTTTGTTTTTTCCTGTGCTCCATTTCAGAAGACTGAACATCCCATACAAAGAGAACAATTCCACTTATACAGTGTGTGCTTTTCTTTTCTTTGTAGTGTTGCTCATTTGCTTTTTTTTTTTGTGATCTCACGTCTCCCAGGTTAACACGTCCTTGCCTCCTGTATTTCTTAATACAACGCTTTTGGGACATATCACGCTACCTTTTCCGAGGGAGTATTCCCGTCACACCCATACGTTAATTAATCTTCTCCCTCTCCCCATCTAAAGACACCCCACGCGTATCGGTACACGTGCCAGAAGCTATTGTTGTTTTGTTCTTTCAGGAACGAAGCAAGAAAGCCTCCTCATCTTCCTCTTCAATATCCTTCAGAAACATCAGAGTAGTGGCCTCCAGTTACACGAGCAGTAGCGGCAGCACGCACCTCTTCTCTCCGTTGTAGCATCTTCATGCCTCGCATCCACCACATTCACCCAGCGAGCTCCTTTGGGACACATACGTTCCCTCCAGTTACTATGGCTGAATCCCATGAGTGTGAGATCCCAACTGAAGTGACAGTGGCCCCCTTGAGAAAGAGTTTAGCGGGACTTGCTACAGATACCTTTACTCAGTGGGCTGTTGCCTCGTTGGGGCGACCCGTGCCCCTGCTTGGTTGCATTCCGCCTGTCACGACACACCATCCCGATAGCTAAAAATAATAAAGAAGGCGCTGTGTCGCTGTGCAGTGGGCAGTGCGTCTGCTACTTGATGACACCTACCATCAAAAAAAATAAATAAAGCAGACGTGCGACCCCACCTTTGCGTCTTCCTTGATGCACCGCAACAGCAGTAAAGAACACATACGCGCTCATATATATATATATATATATATATATATATACTCTAATACAGTTTACAGATATACTCCCATTTATAGCATTTTTATTCTCCCTCATTGATTACCAAATATGAGTGACGGCAGTGAGAGCAGATCTTTTTCATTCTCCCCCCTCTCCATTTGAGACGTATTGGCTTCTTTTGTTTCCCTTTGTTGCGTTTGGACAGAGCAGACTACCACTACTACTACCACTACTACATATCGGGGAAAACAGTGATTACCGGAATTACGGATTCGTTCGACGATTTGCGAAAAAAAAGAAAGAGAACGCACTCTACCACTTCTTTGCTCCCCCTTCTTTTTTTTTCTCTCATCGCCTGTTGTCTGCCAGCTTTGACTGTGCGGGAGTGAGGCGCGCAGATATGTCCACTAAGTAAGCGTCGTAAAAAGAAAAAAAGAAAGAGCACTGCAGAAAAAAGAACAATCGGCTATTCAACGAACCAATTTACTCTTGCTTTATTTGTTCTTCCTTCCTACTGTTGTGATCTTTATTCACTCACTTTACGTTCGCAATAATAATAATAATAATAGTAGTAACAAGAATAGTACCACACACGTCCATGCACTTGGTGCTGTAGCAATGCACAAACATCTTTTCCCTTTCGAAAAACAACAACAACATCGACGAATGAGGGACCACCGTCTATGTGCCAAGTGACGTGTTCCCACACTACCCCGCAGAGGAAAAAAAGTGCAAACGCGCAGAGCGCCTGCTTGCACCAACCAGTCGCTTGCTTACTGCGTTGAATGGAGCCTGTCCACACCAACACCAGTTATTATTATTATCACTGTTATTATTATTGTTTATTGAGCGCTCTTGTAGTTGATTCCACTTTTTGTTTAGCGCTTCATATCACGTGCAGGCATCGTAGCCCTTTTGACAGCACTAGTCTCTATGCACAGCGGCGCTGCTGCTGGTGAGTTGCCTCTCCGAGTGCTTCCGTTCCTCTTCCTCCCCATAACACTCACGCCAACACACACACGCAAGCCACAAGCGCTGACTGTATAGTAGGAGAGACAAGAAGGGGGGGGGAGGTTGGGGAGAAGACGGGAGCCATATAACTGGGGGGAAAAAGAAGAAGCAGAACCATCACCCCCCCCTTCAAGCTTGTACCTGAATTCAGACCTTCAAGGGTTCCTGCTTGTTCCTATGTGAAACTCTCCAGCGTGCGTCTCCCAATCTCACTGCATGCGCTACTCAAAAAGAAAATATATGGTGAACCTATCCTGTGAGATGGCGGCGGGAGTGGAGAACGACTGAATTGCTGTTCTTTCTCTTCCTTCTTCCCCCCCTCTTTGTTTCATCTGTTAGTTTGCCCATATGACCAAGTGGCGCAGCGGACCTACTGGTGGTGTCTTGCTGTCCGTCACAGAGCATTGCAGCGAGGGGTGAGAGAGAGACAGACAATAACAACCCCATCCCCCCCTCTATGCATATGCTTGAGTGCTCTCTTCTTTAAAAAAAAAACTCTTCCCTTGGGATACTGCACAGAATAGTAGTACATCAGCTTACGCGTTTTTTCTCTCCTGTATATCTATCTGATTATTTACTTTCTTCTCCCCTTCTTTACCCACTCACTCGCTGAATCTCGTGTACGCACTCTGCTCAGAATTCGAACATACTGCACTCTGCCTCACGCTAGTTTCCCTATTTAATTCCCAACCTATGCATGTGAACAGGTTCGCTTCTCCACCTTTTACTCGATCCAGACATATTTCCCCCGAAGGTACCGTTTCGGAGGAGGGGATGCGTCGAGAACAAAGAGGAGATGCACGGCAACGATAAGACCCCTTGCGTGGTGCACTCTCTTTATCCTTCGTATATTTTCTATTTGTTCCCCTTCCCATTCCTTGTTTTCTCTGAGCGGGATCTCTCGTTCTTCACCAACTTTTATGCAGTGCATTTGGGTACTTGTAGGCCCTCATGCGTACATGCGTTCATATACCTTTTTTTAATTGTCGTCAGTACTTTCAAGCAGCATCAGGAGCAGCATGTTTGCCCCCGTATGATTGGACACTATATTTCTTACTAGCGGCGCGGCTATGTAGCATCCCGCACCTACCTCGGAGGAGCACTACTCTCCTTGTACGTGACACTTCTTCACCATATTACTCTCTTCCACTCATCCCATTCTTCCGTTCTATTTTTATTTTTTATTGTAAGAGCTTTGTATCTTCCTTCGATATCTCCTGTGCTCTCTTTCACACACACACACATACACACATATACACATACCCAACGCACGAAGGAGGATCTACCTGCTCAACGGTGAGCTGCTATAGTGTGCATTTACACGGAGCGTCACATTCTTGTTTGGCACCCGTGTAGCCAATCAGCGTAACCACCACCACCACTAGCCGGCCGCGAAGAAAACAGTGCAGAGACGTATACGATAAGAGGAAGCGTCCGAGGGGAAAAGGTGAAAAGGCAAGAGCGTGTAGAGTCTGACCTCCACAGCGGATAAATACAGAGGCCACAGATTTGTGTACCGCACATCGCAGTGCTGCAAGAGAGAGGGGGAGGGACCGAAAGTAGAGGGCCTGGACATCGTGGGCCGAGTCTGTAGGTAGCCTTGTTCACTATCTCGTTGGAATCCAACTGGCACAAATCAGAGTAGCACGCCTCCTCGTCAGCACTTTTCCTTACACATACACATACACATACATTCATAGAAATAGCGCTCCACCATGTTCTTTTGGGGAAGCTATAACTTTCAGGCACCGCAGCTGACCGAGCACGAGGAGCGTCCGCCACTGCGATTCCCCATGTATATTCCACCAACCCCTGCGCTGTGCACCTCTGATCCGTCGCGAAAAACCATGGCGCTGACTTTGCTAAAGGCCGATGATGCGGAGGTGCAGGCTGCCCTGAGGGACATAACGGCGCAGCAGCTGCGCATCAAACGCGTAGCGTGCGGGGCGAAGCACATTGTGCTTGTGCTTGGCGTTTCGAACCCGAACCATTGCACTGGCGCGGAGGGGGAGGAGGGCAATGCAACGGAGCTGGAGGCTGTCTATGGACTTGGAAGCAACCACAGCGGCCAGCTCGGCAAGCGCGTGGCGACCTACGCCAACACCCTCACGAACCTGCACATGGAGGAGGTGCTAGAGGGCCGAGTAGTGGGCGTGGCCTGTGGCGCTCGCCACACGCTCCTCTGCACCTCCACTGGCTGCGTCTACGCCAGCGGCGACAACTCGCTCGGCCAGCTGGGTCTATCGACCCACTTCACCGCCAGTGCGCGTGCCTGCAAGTCGGGCGGGGATGTCTCTTGCATCACCGCATTCACGCAGCTCACCACGCTTGCACATGTGCGCGCGGTCTACGCGAGTGCCAACGCCTCCTTCGCACTGGACGCGCGGGGTCAACTCTACTCGTGGGGCGACGCGCAGTATGGGCACCTCGGACACAACGACACCGGCGAGCGTCTGGATCCGGCGACGCTGAAGCTTGTCACGGAGAACGTGCACGCGCCGCAGCTGGTGCGCTGGTTCGAGCGGCACCGGGTAGTACTGGTGGAGGTGGCGGTGGGCAGGGCACACCTCGTTTGCAGGAGTGAGGAGGACGTCTACACATGTGGCGAGGGCTACTTCGGCAAGCTCGGGCACGGTGACGTGCAGCCGCGCTTGGAGCCGGCGCGCGTGGAGTTCCCACCCCGTAAGCAGACGGAGCGACTGGTGTCCATCGCAGCCGGGGACGACCACACGTTGGTGCTGAAGGCCAACCCCGCCATTGGGTCCGTTGTCTATTACTTTGGAAAACTAAGCAACTTGGATGGCCAGCTAACGCCGGTTGTGGTGACCGTCCCCAGCATGTCACTGATGAGTGTGTTCGCTGGCAAGGGCAACATGTCGCTCTGCCTATCTAGCGAGGGCACGCTCTACGTGTGGGGCAAACACTCGTACACTAAGGTGTACAACGGCACCGAGGCCGCGGCCGCCCGTAGCCATCCAAGCCCCGTGACGGCGCTGAGCCCTTTTAAGGTGGAGGGGGTCGCGGTTGGCGGCACCTGTGTCGTCGCGTACGCCTCGGGGCGGCACGCGGCGGTGGCGGACGCGGCGGAGGAGACGGCGGGGGCGGGTGGTGGCGCCGCTGGCTCTGTAGATCACTCGTGGGATGTGGTGGTGCCACACGATGCTAGGGCGGGCAAGGGCCCAGCCGGCTCGACCGGTGACCCAGAGGAGACCTACGAGGAGGGTGTGCGGCGCTTCCTGGAGCAGTACCTTGGCGAGGCACTTGGGGAGGCGTACGTGCGCGGGATGCCTGCTGCCCCACCGAAGACGGAGATGGCGAGGTATCAGTACGAGAAGATCGCAACTGCCAACCTCACAGTGGGTCAGAAGGTGCGGTTGTGGATGACGGATATCTATGCGATTGGCAAAATCACCAAGGTGCTTGAGACGGCGGACAGGGCCAAGGAGGAGCTGGAGGAAAGTGAGGTTGACCACGACGCAGGCGCACATCCCTGCTGCGCCGGGCGGCGGGTGGGCGTTGAATGGGAGAGGAGCGACTGGAAGGACGAGGTGCTGACCCTCTATTCGGACGACGAAACCCTTGACGAGACTAACACTAACCGATGGCAACCATTTTGGTTCGAGCAGGATGCTGCCGGTGAGTATCTTATCCCCCGTATCCGCCGGCGTTAAAAGAGAGGCCGGAGGAGCCCGATTGGGGGGGGTACGAGTGATGCGCGTATGCGTGGGAGTGGGAAGAGATTAGGGGAGGGGATTCCATCTTTACGCCCACTGCACACACGCACGCACGCACGCTCGTGAGAGGATTACACGAGAGACTATTCGCTAATGCCATTCTCATGATACTCTTCATGGTATACGTAATCATAAAGAAAAAGAGTGCATCACTGGAGGTACATACTCGCGCGCGCACACACACACACACTCACCATCTGCGGGAGCATCTCTGAAGTGTGCCTGGTCTTGCTTTCCTCAGCGTCCCAAGCGGTGGAATGCCCAGCACTTTCATACCCCTTTGGTAATTCCTCCCTATCAATAATGCCGCACGCAACTTGCCCCTTGTTCTCTTCCTGTCGTCTTGCGCTTTTTTTTTCTGAAATTGAAAATCTCAACACAGCACACAGTTAGGAACTTTCCATTAGGCTAATGTAAGCACACGTCCTCCTCGCCCCACTGCAAAGTCCCCCCCCTCCTCTCTCGACACACTCCTCATTCTAGAACCTTCGAATTGGCTACTTGGTGCTTTTGAGGGTGTGACATTGAGGAGAGAGATTGATGATCATCACTGCCGCCTTTCTGACGGAGGCAGGAGGGGGAGCGGCGCTCCATCCTGTATCCTCTGCGTACTAGGGCTATCATTAACAAAACGTCCACTTGCAGACACTGTTATACATGCATGTACAACCCAAACACACACTGTCACATATATGCCTATGGTTGATGGATCACTTTGCAATAGCTGTACGTAAGTCCCTTCTGTCATACCTTTACCTCCTCCCCTCCATATAACGTACTCCCCCGCGCAATTGTCTCTGCTTCCCCCCCCCTGCCCTGGTGCTCCTCCTTCGCTGCAAGCTGTGTTGGCACCACTGCTTATCTGGAACATGTGATACCCCCCCAACCAGCGAAAAAAAAGTTGTATAATCGGAAAAAAAAGAGAGAGTGCTACTCTATAACTGTGAGGGACGCTACTGCCTTTTGTTTTTTTTGGACACGGCAGTTACTCCAGTCTATTTGCTTTAATGTGCTGCAGAAGGGTTAGGCTCCATCACTCACTGCTTCTCCCCCCCCTGACGTTACGTCCACGCAGTTTCGCCCCCGCAACTAGACTTCTTATTTCCTCCTTCTCTTTTCTCTTGCCTCTCAGTGACACTTTGACAAGGAGTATACTCACACACACACACCCACACGAAACACTGCTACCTATCGCCTCCTACACGAGCGTCTCACCGATTGCTTCACCATCACTTCTACTGACCCTTCAGTGTAGAGGCAGAGACCAGGGTGGATCAGTGCTGTCGCTACTTACACGCCCATGTCCGTCTTCCGCCGCTTCTCTGTGGGCTTTCTGATGGGCCTTACAGCCACGCCGCTGCTTGGCGCCACCGTTGCCTTATGTGAGTCACCCTCTTTCTCACGCAACATCCCTGGTACCGGTGCTGCCCAACACATCTCCGCCGATGGACAGATCAACCATCTCTTCGACAACGATGTGCCGCCCACTAGGGAAGAGCTGGAGTACGTGAAGACTTGGGGTGTGCGCTGGGTGAACGACTGGGATCTCCCGGGCATGCGTGGCATGGATGCGCTCAGCAGGCAGGGCTACAGGCGGCAAATCATTCTGATCCGCCATGGGCAGTACGAGAATGAGGGAAGCCACGATGATACCATCCGACGCCTCACCCCACTCGGCGAGGAGCAGGCCCGACGGACTGGTGAGTACCTCAGCCAGTCTTTTGCTCAGGCGGAGAAGCGGAACGCCGCCATTGCAGCTCACACGGCTGCGTCAATGGCATGCCGGGCTGCTGCGAAGAACGCTGAGACCTCCGACGAGGAGCTGGCACAACTCCGCGACGAGTACTATCGCACTGATGCGCAGTGGCGCTCACAGGGAGGCATTTTTGTGGCATCGTCGCCGCGCCTCATCCACGTCTCTGACATGACCCGCGCCAAGCAGACAGCTAACCTCATTCTGGAGGCCTTTCCCCCTTCGGTGCAACGGAGCCTGGCAGTGGACCCGGGGCTGCGGGAGCGCTACCCATGCGACACGGAGCCCAGGCGTTCTCACTCACCGGCTGCAGCGAAGGACATGAAGGAGGCAGAGGACATGTTCGAGAAGTACTTCCACCGCCCCCTCACGGGTGAGTCCTCCGTGGAGATTATTGTGGGGCATGCGAATGTAATCCGGTACTGGACGCTGCGAGCCTTGCAGTTGCCACCGGAGGCGTGGCTTCGTTTCTCGCTTCCACACTGCAGCATCACGATGATCACCTTCAACGGCAGCGGCGAGGTGTCCGTAAGTGGTATTGGGTCCTACAGTCACTTGCAACCAGAACAAGTCACAACACGTAACTTCAGAGGGGCTGCGACACCTTCACCACCACAAATTTCTCCCTTATCATAGGCCTTTTTTACACGGCATTGCTCGTTCCTCTGCTGCCTTACTTTATCACAGCCGGCATGTGGTCTGTCTTTATACTCTATGTGTATGTGTATGTGTGCGTTCGCGTGCGTGACTTTTCGTTCTTTCCCATCAGTGCCGAAGTCGCAATTTCAGGACCATGTACACACACAGACAGAGCGAGATACACAGACCCCACTATTGGGTTTTCTAGATTCTACACCTTCCCCCTTCCACGCACAGAGTATTACTGACGTCCGTATGATTCACTGCTGCGCTACTGCTATCTGAACATCTGCATTCCCCCCTCCCACCCTCACTGTTGTGTTTGTTTTGTACGGACTCCAAACCTTAATAGGCGTTTCTTTAACACACAGTAACGTTGTCACGCAGCGCCAAGCGCAAAAAACACACAACTTTGCTATGAAAATCTACGATCAGCTTCACGTTAAATAGTCGTAAACATACTTCAGGCCAATAACTACAGAACATAAGCACCACCATTAACGCAACATTTTTGTATCTCCATTTAGATTCATCTCAGCGCACCATCGGACGCAGCAGCACTATCACTGTGGCTTCCTGCGATGAACATAGTGCGCGAGATCTGTTGTGCTGCCGCTGCAGTGTACGCGGTGGTATTCGACCAGTGCTGCTGCACACTTTGTGGGCTCCGGTTGAGTTCCAGTGCCCTATTCACTCCCCTACCCTGCCGCTGCCACCGGGACGACGACGATACACTAACTTTACAATCTATACAGTTGGTGAGAGCTCAACCTCTTCGATGATGAGTACCGAGTTAATCCATTCTCTGAGTCCCTGGCAGCTGTGGAGGCCCACGCACACAAGTGCACAC
>JAODGE020001219.1:0-16013 GCA_027574965.2 Ecitophya simulans
GCTTAAACACAACGCTAGAGAGCACCATCTTCCAGACGTTTTTGAATACTTTATTTATGCTGCTCGCATGTGTGACGGGGCGCGAGCGCGCACGCGAGGAGAAAAGCGTTCGATGCGTTTCGAGGCGTTGGAGTGAAAAGAGGTGCCGAGGCGTCGCCGGCGTTGCGTTTGTCCATCGCGCGTGCGTTTTGTTTCTCTCTTTCGTTATTTTTCGTTCCTTCGACGTGCTGGGGTACCGTTCGATGCGGCGGCAAGAGCGCAGGATATCGAAAATCAGACCGAAGCGAGCGCGGTTTAAATGTCGCCACCGTGTTCGTCGGGCGAACGACGACGATCCTCCTCGCGCCGCCGTCGTCGTCGTCGCGCTCGTTTTCGTTGCGAGACGCGCGCGTGTGGGTGACCTTGGCGGGCGTCCGCGGCGTGTATTTTAATCCGAGGCACTGGAGCGCTAAAGACTCGATGGCCTTGGTCGTTTATTAACGCAGGCGGGAGCGTTAAAGCCCGCGACGCGCTTCGTAGAGCTTGCGCGCTGAAAACCGCGACGCGCTCGTTTCCCTTTCTCTCGCCGCGTTCCTGCCGCGCTTCTTTCGAAACGATCCTGGGGTCGGATTTCGGTGCGCGATGGATGCGCTTAAAAGTTGTTGCGATGTTGCGACTGCAACAAGCTCGTGTCTCCTGGATCGTCCCATTTTCGCTTCGATATAATTCTGGGTCTGGGTGTCGCACAGTGTGCCAAAACGCGAATTTATGCGGCGAAATTAATAACTTTTAAACTATTGTGATTAGAGATATAATTTTTTTATAAGAGACTAATAAATAAATGTTCTATCATTTGATATCAATTGGATACTTAATACTCATTAATAAAAACTGCAAAAAATATATCAAAGAAAATTTGTTTAGGGATATACAGTTGGGTTTAAGGATTATTAGTTGAGACTAACAATAAATAACAATTTAATTTACAAGAATGTGTTTAAATTATCAATGGTTAATTGATAAATATAAATTAAAAACCAAAAAAGCGGTCAGTGAAAGACTACTAAACGCAGCCTGCAAGAAAAACAAAATATAAACCTATGAAATTTAAAAATAAAAATATATATTATTAACATAAAATTAGTACTTTTTCAAATCGTCGTTAATTTGTGTAATAATCTACCTCAGTGAAACAAAATCGAACTGAGAAGTAGGCTATGAAATGCCGGTGCGCGCCGAATGCGAAATTCACGATTTGGGAGCAATATTTTCGGACACATTCGGCGTCGATGTTCGCTCGAGCGAAATGTTGTTTTAATGCGTTTCCCATGTTTCGTCGTCCTCTGCGCGCGCGCAAACACGCGCGACGCACGCACGCACGTTGTTTATTTATCGAATCTGCCATATCGCGGGCGGGCAGCGCGATCCGAAATGCGCCCGTCGCGCCGCAGCCATTTTGGCGTTTGACGGTTGGCCGCCATGGCAACGCCGAATCAATTCGTTTACTCGCGCATCGCGATTGTTGACGGCATCCGAACGAAGGTTCGAAAGGTGCGCCGGAAACGTGCGCCATGACGGCGCGCGGCGCCGCCATCTGGTGGTGGGCGTGCGACGTCGGATTTCGGGTGTGCTCGGGTGCACGCGCGAAGGAAAAGGCGATTAATTTGTGTTGCTTGTGCTTTCAGGATCGGCGGTGGTGCGAACGGCATATTCACGCGTCGGTTGGACTTCAGCTCGTTCAACGCATTGCCGAAAAACAAATTGAACTCCTATCAAATTAAGGTACGTCGTTGTGCTCTTCGTCCGCACGCCGCGCCTTTTATTCGCCCGCCATTCGATCGCTCCACGGTCTGTTGTTTGTTTTATTTTTTTGTTGGCGCTCGAATCGGCCGAGAGCTCTTCGGCTCGGCCGTTATTTTTCTCAATTATTGGCGCTCTTTTTTCGGCGTGTTTCTGGCCGATTAATTAATTAAAGGTCAATCCGCTGGCGTCCCGGCGTCTCGACGTAATTGATAAATTAATCGATCCGGCTAAAACGAGCAAAACAACGTCGCTTCTGGGACGCTGTCACTTGACACCATCGTTCTGATCGGTGCGTGCATGCACGAATATATTATAGTTGTTAATGATAGATATGTGGATGCTAACTGACGTAGGGGATCGGAAGGCATCGCCGATAATTGAGACCAAATAGAAATAGAGTTGGACGGCATCGGAGCAGAATTCTTCGTGGGAAGGTGAATGAAATAGGAGACGAGTGTGTTTTAAATTTTTTTTCTTTGGAAAAACAACCAAAACCGATTGATCGTGGCGGATTAATAATTGAATTTATTGCGTAAGGTAATAAAGCTCGGGGGGCGAACTTTTTTGTTGCGGGACTTGGCACATTCGACGAACATACACATGCGTATGTGCATTCGACATTCGGTCGGTTTCGACGTGTTGATTATTGATTTTATTTATGCCGTCGTCCTGCACGCGTCGAATCCTGGCCTGGAACCGTCGGCGCATCCGTCGGCCATTAAGCCTCCTCCCCCACCGCGGCGCTTAATCACCCACGCCCCGTAATCCGCGCGCGCAGCGCGATTTATGAATCTGCGCGCTGCGGTCCGGGGTAAAAATGCACGCGCGCTTCGTTTATTTTTCTCGTGCGTATTCTTGGCGCGCGCGCGAAGGTCGCGTCTGCTAATTTTAACCGCGCCGGGTTTGCGAAACGACCGGCGCGTCGGGCCGGAGCGAATTTCAAGAACCCGACGCCCTTGACCCAACTATATAAAGAAACGTGCGGCCGCGCCGGCCCCGGGCACGCGCGCTTGACCCACGCCGACTCGGCGACGGCCCCGGGAAGCGCGCACTGGTCGGGCGCGCCGAAATTACGACGGCGACGTCCGTCGACGATTTCCGCATTTTTCGGCCGAAGGTCACTCGAAGGTCGCCGGCCGCCGTACACCGCGCCCCCTTCGTGCGGTGATCGATCACCGCGTGCGTTTCGCGTTCTATGCGCGGCATCGCGAGCGAGCGCATTCACTAATTCGCCACCCCACGTTGGGTCACCCTTTTTCGGCGCATCGGCCCGGCGGGGGGAGGTGAGGTGGGGGGGTAGGCGGCGTGCTGTCTGCCCTCTTCAACTGCCCTTCGGCGGTTGACGCGCGTTGCGTAAGAGCGGGCGGCGCGCATGAATAAATGAAAACCCGCGCCTCGCCGGCGGTGTGCGTGTGTGGGGGGAGGACGGACGACGCCGTTTTCGGGGGTATCGTCGGTTTTTCGGTGCATGGAGCGGTTGCCATGCCGGGGACAACAACGACAACAGTGTCTGTGCAATGGTCCGACGGTGCGGGGCTCGCCCCTTGTCCGCCGCCCTACGCCGAACGACGTGGGGGTGGGCATTGTTGAGCGCGCGTAGTTTTCCCCTCGCGCGTCGTGCGCGTTCGCGATAATTCACCAAATTCGGACGCGATTTTTAATAAATTACGGCCGCGCGCCTTCGGGCGAGTTTTCGAGTTCGGCAAAAAGTTGAAATTCGCACTTTCACTTTGCGCGCCCTCGACGCGGCGCCGACCGTCATCCCCGTCGCGGCGTTCTTTTCGTTTTTTTTTTCGTTTTTGTTCTCCGGCGCTTCGCGTGTTTTCCTCGGCTGTTCGCTCTCTGGTCGATCGAGCGCGAGCCGTACCAGTCGTTCGCAGCCCTCTGGCTCGCGTTTTTTTTTTGTTTTGTTTCGCAGTCAGAGTCGGGGCTCTCCGGCAACGCCGCCGCCTCCGCCACCGCCGGCGCGGCGACCGTCGAATAACAATAATTACCGTCTGACATGCAAATGCCCATCGCGACAGCGGCACTCGATGGCGCGCACTCTTGGTCTCTCTTCTCTCTCTTTTTTTGTCGCGTTGCGCCCTTCGGCGACGGTCGCGCGCGTCCGCTTTGTTTCGCGCCAAACGAGCGTGATAAATCACAATATAAACTTTTAAATGCGCAAATAAACGATGCGCGATGCGCCGCGCGGACGACGCAAAAGGACAACTAAGTGGGCACTTTGAGTGCGCGGCGGAAGGTCGAATCGAGTCGGGGGCAAAAATGCGAGAAGAAAAAAATGGGCAAACGAGCGAGGAATGTGGCAATGACGGAGCAATAAAACTTGTGGTTTTCGGTGCTTTGACGTGGCAAAAGTTTGGGATTGGATGGAAGATATAAGATTTCTATCAATTATTGATTAGCTGTTAAAGTTACATGACGAACAATATATTAGTTATCTTCGAATTTGTAAAAAGTTTTATTCTTAAGTTTTATGTTGTATTTTATTGTCGACTTTGCGTGATAATTGTTGAAAAACTAGCAACTAGTCGTGAATTAAATTACGAAAGAGGATGAATTTATTTGTTTATCTGTTTGTCAATTTTTGCAATTCTGAGTTTTCTTCGATGTTGTTGAAATAGTAAAAACCTCTTTCGATTGTTCTTTTTTATTCTCCAAGTTTTATGTTGATAGAAAACGCAAGTGCACTTCGAGCGGCAATCCTCGCACAACGTCGCTGCATTTCGGGCCAACAAACACAATAAGCAATTTCCCATATTATTTTTCGAGTGCGTTATAAATTCGCAAATAGTTTCTTTTCCGATGGCGCGACGACAATCGCCCGTCGTCGTCTGCAAGTCTCGCGCATTATTTGCCGCTCTTATTGTTTTATTTGCGCGCGATGCGGCGGCGCCATCGACGAACGGAAAAATTGCGCGCCCTCGCGCGACGGCGGCGAGCGCCCGAAATGGAGACGAATGCCGCGACGCGACATAACCAAACTTATACGCAACCAAACGGGCGCGAGTGTCGCGTGTACGTACGCGACGTGTTATGGCGCAGTTTCGGCGCTGGGGGGAGGGAGAATGTTTGTGGACGTCGGTATGGATTTTGCGTGCGTTCGTTTTTGTCGCTGCGGCAATAAAAGAAAAATAACGTGCGGCGCGCGGGCGGATGCGTGCTCGGGGGGGCGGCGGGCGTGCACGTGCGCGTCCTCGGGAGGCTGGCGGGGCGGCTGCGGACGGGCGCGTTCGTGCGTGAAGATGTCGCCGACGTTGGGCGGCGGTGTTTTTCGATGTCGCGCATGTTTCGCCGGAAGGACGGTATCAATGTTTCCGATGGACGCTTTTTTAAACGATGGATATGAAATGGGCGTGCGCGACGTCGTTGCGCCTCGGGCGCGTCTTGCAATTCTCATCTGGCGGATAAACGCAGAACGCGGAGTTACCGAACGAAAAAAGAAAAAAAAACTCGTTTTCGAAACGATTTTTGAATTGCATCGCGTCGAAAAATCGAAACTCGCTCCTCGGAGGATGCACTTTCGACGGTTGTAAGTTATGACCGCGTGGGCAAAACCTGCCGAACTTGTTTCGCCGGAGTTGCATCACCGATTGCGAGTTTTTGCTTGTTTTGGGTGCGCCGAAATGCGCGAAGTTTGTTGATGTTCAAGAACGCCGAATGAGCATCTCGTACGGACGAGCATTATTAAAATTGCTCCCACGTACAAAGTAATAAAGACGGACCATTGAAAGTTGGCTTGATGTAAAGGCGAATTGCTGGTCTTTTCGCAGGACAATTCGTATCCGTCCGATGCGCATGCGCACTCGACTAAAAGCCTGCCGTAGCGAGCGAAAACACTGATTAACAAAAAAAAACTCGTTACTGACTAACTTCATTATAATAAATCAATCCGACAGCTCTCAGACGCAAGCTAATAGGCGATATTTTCTTTATTGCGCGAATGATCTTCTTTATCACGCGCTCGTAATTAACAGCAAGTCGTTAAACCGGACGGCAAAAATGTGCAAACTTAGCAGCGCGCGCGCGCGCGTCCGCTCTAAAAGGCGGGAAGACAAAGTTTCGGCACCCTTTTCGAAAAGTTTTGCGTAAACCGCCGGGTGCGTTACGCCGGATGCGCCGTTACGGCGCACTCTTTCCGCCCGCCGACGAGTCGCGCCGCCGCGCTTTCCGGCGCGACAATTTCGCGGACTTACCGGATTAAAATTTCCAGCGAGTTCATTTTTATTGCCGCCGCTCGTTCGCACCTATTAATCGCCTTAATTGCCGCGCGCGCGCGACAATTAGCAATTTGTAATTTAATAACGCGCCGTGCGTCATTTCCAAATGGCCGAAAGTGGCTTATTTCGGACGGCGACGTCGCGGCCGAGAATATAAATAACTTCGTATCGCGCCTCTAATGCCTCCGAAGGGCAGGCGATTAAAGGCATCAAGTTAATAAGTTTACTCGGCTCGTTCAAGTTGCAGGTTTTATGGCGCTAATTACGTATGGCAAAAGGTTTGAAATAATCGATCAAGCGATTAATCGATTAATTGAAACTGAGAATAGTTTACAAAATTATTGGTTGTTTAATCGATTTTAATTATATTTTCGATTAATCGAACTTTTTTAAAATTTACCCTCAAAATATTGTCCAAATTAACACTTTAAATGTTTATATTTATAAGTTGTAATTAATAACTAATCATTATGTTGTGTTTTTTTCTTCAATTTGTTGCTTTGATTCTAAGCCAAAACACCAAATATTCAGCATATTAACTTTAATTTCTGTTTGATCCATACTTTGCAGCGGAATCAAGCTATCATCAAAAATCATTTGAGATATAACAATTGACGTAATTATAAAAATGTCAAACTCGCATTCGATTAATTAATTACACGAACTCGATTAGTTCGATTGATTTCAAGTAAAAAATAATCGAACTTTCAATCGGAAGCTAAAACGAAACTAACCGATCAATTCGATTAATCGATGAATTGTTGCCATCCCTGGCGTTAATTTGTCCGTACGTTGAGAGAGCGCGACGTGCGCGAGATGTTTACGTAATCGCGCTTCATTCATGCGCGCTTTCGCTGCGCTGGAAAAGAGAAATCCGCCGCGAGACGCGCCCGCCCAATTTGCCTTAAACAGCAGCCAACGTTCGGCGCGCGCGACCTGCTCGTTCGCGTGCGTTCGTCTTATCACATCGCCGACGACGACGACATCTATCGACGAAGTGCGCCGCATCTGTCGTAGGGCGCGCGCGCGCGCGACTTTGTACGTGCTTCACTCGCTCGAGTTTCCGTTCTCCGCGCGGGCGATCGACATAACCAAGTTTATGGCTCCGGTTTTATAAGGTCGTTTTAACGCCCGGGCACGTTATGCGCGCGCGCGCACGCTTTTCCTCCCGGTCGTGGTCGCTACTCTCGCCGCGGTTTTTTTTTCGTCGTCGCCGCCGCCGCCGCTCTCGCCCGGCCCGAAACGTGTTACATGTATAATGTATAAAGTCGGCGGTGTGTTTCGTTTTCTTTCGTTTTTTTTTTGCTTTTCGCCCGCGCGGTTTCATTCAAGACTTTGTTGCGAATTCAGCCGTGAACGCAACCGAAACCGCCGAGCGACTCGAGCGTGTCGGCCGAGAGCTTGGAAACGATGATAGCGCGCGAGGGCGGAGAGGAAGCGAGTTGGAAAAACATGTTTGATTTCGATTGGTTGTGTGTGTGTGTGTGTTTTTTTGCTAAGTTTAATTTAGAACGTTGCATGCGGTCCTGGTTAATTTTGTTCGAGTCCGCCGCTGGCGGCGCGCCGCATTCGCCGACCTTGTCGAAATTGAAGATTACATGATTACGCCGAGCCCGGCGCGAAATTGGCGCAAGATATGAATGCAAATTGACGATCGGACTCGATTTTGTTCGTCCGTCGTCGCGTTTTGCGCTTGTTTCTGCGTTCGTGCGCCGTGTTTGTTTGTTTGCTTGTTTGCTTCGGCGAGTTTCGGGCGACGCTTTAACGTCTCGCGTTCGCTTCCCTTTCGAAAACACCCGCAGCCCGAAGCCCGAAAGCCGCGCGTGGGCGGAGCGGACCTTTGTTGTTCTGCGGTTTCGCGTCGCTCCGCGCGCGCGCATGCGCCGACGACGCGCCGCCGGCACGGGGAAACTTTTAATTTGCTAAATTACGTATCAACTAATTGCGCTTGCACTTTGCGCCGCGCGGCGTGTTTACATCTTTTTATTTTTTCATTATTATTTGCGTCGGCGTTAAATACCGAGTTTTCGTCTTCACTTCCTGCCCGCCGGGCAAAACGTGATTGATGTTCATAATCCTGCCAAATGTATCGAGAGCGGCGCAATGCATTTATGTTTCGTGCGCGAGCGGCAGAGGGGCGGGCGGAGAGGGTGGCCATGCGCGCTTTGTGTATTTTGTGACGATTTCGCCGCGCGACAACAGCCTGGCGGTCATAATTCACGAGTTTCGCCCTCTCGCGTCGACGACGCCGACGGCCGTCGTTCCGTTGTGCGCCGCCGGTAATTTCGCGGCCGGTTTCGACGAGTTCACGCTTCACAATTTGCGCTCATAATTGTGACTAATGCCCGTCGTTATTAACACTCGCCGCAACGCCCGCCGCGAAGCGGGAGGGCGGCGACGAAACAAAAAAAAAAACAAACAGCAACAAAACGCGCGCGCCATTTGTTCGACGTCAATGACAGCGGCGCGAAAAGTAGTCGAGGCAACTCGAGGCAACTACAATATAGGCAACCAACCGTACACTAGTTGAATGTCGCCGAATGTGCAAAAATATAAAGCGCGTGTTCTGTTGTTGTTGTTGTTTTTTCTTTTTCTTTCAGTTTGGCGTTTTTAATGATGTTTTATCAACTCGTGATTTATGTCTGATATCTTTTATGCGCGTTCGGGCTTTTACCGCCCGCCGTGGATTTATTTAGCATTAAAATATGAAAATTACGACGAGAGGCTTTCCGACGGCTGCCCGTCTGCGATCGCGCGGTAAAATTTTAATGCGACGCGAAAGCCAGCCTCAACTTTTTTCGGCGCGAGCGCGCGGCAAACTGACGGCCGGCCCTCCCGGCGGCGTCGAAAACGCCGAAAAAGCGACGACTTTGTTTTTTTCCAACCCTCCAATTCGCGCGCGGGCGGCAGTTTGGAAATGGAAATTAACGCATCCAGACGGACGACATTTCCACGAACGCGCACGTCCCTTATCGTCGTTTTTATACGTTTCGGCGGGGGCGGCGAGCCCGCCTCGTTCGTTTTCTAGTCATTTTCGGTTTCGTTTACTTTCGCTCGGAATTTTTATTTTTTATTTTTATTTTCTGGAAGCGCCGCATTAAAGTTGCATGGAGGCGGCGCCGCCGACGGAAGCGACGGCCGCGTCGCGCCGCACAGTTTACGACTTGTTACGTTACAACAAAGTCGCGCGCGCTGATATCGACTGCGCGCGGTCGCCTCCGTTACAACGGCAACGGCGGGGGCGGCGGCATCGACGTAATGAACCAGACCCGGCGTTCCGGCGCTGCGCTCCTTTTCGGGCGGCGCGTAACAGGTTTAAGCTTATTAATGTGCGCGTTGCCGTCGCGCCGAAGCGAATGACATTTTATTTTTCTCTCCGGTTCGTCGTTCTTCGTTCTTCAATCTTCGGCGTTGCAGGTTCGTAATTGAAAATGAACACGATAACAACATGTCGACAGATACTATATTACCTGCGATTTTCTCATCGGATTTATTTGCGTCTAATTAAATTGGCATAACTAATTGGTAGCTACCTAAGTGAGTGAGGGTGTTCGTTAATTGGGTTGCCTATAGGTATGAGAAGTCGATTAGTTTCTGTTGCATTGTGCTGCGTTCTCATGCAAATTTTACATCTCTCTTTGTTTGCTTCTTTTCTTTGCTTTTCTTTTCTTGTACTGATGGTAATCTTTACATGGACAGCTTGTTGCGAACTTTTATTTTTTGTCGCTCCTTGCGTTACCTCTGCTAATATACAAAGCTGCGTTCGACATCGAGCGCTCTTCGATTGCAATAAAACAACGCGAGAACAGCGCACGAAAAAAGGACGCGCAAAAAATTAATGCCACGGATGGATGTCGCCCGGAGGGATGGAGGTACTTACTTGTAGCGCAAGAAAAAAAAAACAACTTAAAATATCTCATCAAAAAATGTCGATGCAACGCGAATGAATGGCGGAGTAATAAGCAATAAGGAGATGACTTTCACGGCCAGACAGAAATAAAGGAGTCGTCGTAGAGTACCTGCAAGGAAAGATATACACACAAAAAAAAATTGTATGCGCGGTTTCGATTTTATTGCGTCGCACTGGGACGCGCTTAATCAACGCGTCTCCTCTGTTGGCTAATTAATTTTCTCGACGTCGACGCGCCGGACGAGTCGAGAAGCCGCCCGTTCGTCGCGTGTGTTGACGGCCGCGCTCGCGGTCTGCCCGGCGCCTCCGCCGCCGCCGCCAAATCTCGACACGCACATTCCGCCGCCGCCGCCGTCGTCGCCGCCCCCACGCCGAGAAAGTTCCGCGCCGCGTCTAGCCGCGCGCAATAACCGAAATTAAATAGAAATTGTATAATGGCGCGAGCGAGCGTGTCGAGGATAAGAAAACACGAAACTTGGGAACACTCGGAATTTCCGCCGACAAGCGTCGGAGGACTTAACCTTCTCTGTTGCGCGTTGAATTTAATAGCTGCTGTTTTTTCGTTGTTTTTTTTGCCTGCCCCACGTCTTTGTCGCGGCATTAGTAAAAGTTTCGAGCGCGCAAACTAAATTAATCATTGCGGTCGTTTGGCGTTCGTCGGTTGTTTGTTCGTCTGGTGGTGGGAAAAGCGACATATTATTATGATTGATTGCGTTTTTTTTTACGCGATGAAGTTCGCCGTCTTCGACTGCCCGAGTGCTCCTTCGCATTCGATTCTCTCCTGTCTGCGCGCGTTTTCATTTTTCCATCTTCCCGAAAGGATTTCGCGCCGCGCAGGAGGCGTATTCCCAATCGGCGTATCGAGTGCGCGCGCGCAAGAAATCCGGTTTGTATGAATAAAACTTTCGACGACGTCGCGCGTTTTCGACTTTTCGACGCAACTTACTTAGGATGTCGATGTCGATCGGAGCGTACGGCGCAAAGTTTGCGACGGCGAAAAAAATAAATAAAAAACGAACACGACACGCACCCCCCGAAACATGATATATGAAGCGCGGAGGGACCGACGGGACGGCGTTATATGAAAATTTGCGCGCCGAAGTCGCACGAACCAAGGAGGCGGCGGTGCCGGGGGGCGCGCGACGTTTTAATTTTACGCCGCCGACAGGCAGAGAAATCGTTCTGATCTGGTTGTCCTTCTGTTGCAGGTGAGCCCGCGCGTCGCGACGAGCGCCGCGAAACGATCGTCGCTTCGGCGAAGTTTGAACGCGAGCGACTTAAACGGCGGCGCCCGCCGTCGAAATTGAAATTACCGGGAAAATTACGACTACGGGCGATCGTGCCGACTTGACGATCGCGAAAGTTGCGCCCGCGTCTCGGGACGTTACCCTCGAACATTATTAAATGGAAGCACATCATTTCGGCGAATTTAAGACGCCAATAACGGGCGCAGTCGCAGCGCCGTACAGGGTCGGCGTTCGGCGTTCTTTCGGCGCGCGCGTCAAGGCGGGGGCGGCCGAAATCGCGCGTGTGGCGCGCCGAACCGGCACACCCGGTATGGCCGAAACTTGCTCGACGACGCACGCTTTAGAGGAGCGGATCTTGGCTCGCGTGGCCGTCGGGCGGAGGCGGCGCGCGCGCGCCCATTCGGTTTCATTTGGCCAGACGCTCATAATCATAAAGAGGCGCAGGTTGTGATAATGCCAGTTCCTGAATATTATTAACGCCCGTCGACGTCCGACGGCGTCGGATTGTCACGATGGCGACGAACAGAGTGTGGCCAAGATGTCGACACTGGCGATGGGCAACCAAGAACACTACAAGAAAAAAAAACTATACATACACATATTTTTTCATATCGGTAGTATATGCAGTTGGGCGGGCGGCGGCGGCGGCGTCGGATTCGGTGGTAACGTATTGTAAATTATGTGCGTGGCGTGTTTGCGTTCGCGCTGTTCGCACCTGAGACCCATCTCGTGTCGGAGAAGAGCGCGTGCAACAATAGCGCCGTGTCTCTAGAAGGAACGGCACGAAACGATCTCCCACAAGTCTATTTATATTAAACCTTCATCTTCGTGTCTCGCGGCGCGCCGGGTCGTCTCTCGTCGCTCGTGAGAGCGGCCGCGCGGGGGTGGTGGGAGGCGGCGCGCGCTCGCGACTGTATCGTGACAAGATTGAGATGATATCGATACATGTGTCGAAAAAGTTGCCCCGCGCCCGACATAAATGCACGATGCGAAAAAAAAAAGTAATAGAAAAATAATACGACGTTCGGCGGTGAGCGGGTGGAGGTCGTGCACCTTCGCCGAGGAATCGATCGTTTGTTTATCTTCGTGCGCGCGTCGATTGTTCAGTTCGGCACTTCGGCGCTTCCGCAGGTGCGTGCGTTGCGAAACAGCTGCGGAATTTTTGGGGCTCGCGGAACGAGGAAATTTCGGACGTTATTTGCACGTCGGCGCGCCAATGAAAATAATTAAACGGCTCTTGGCGCGCGCGTGCGCACATCGCCGGACGGCGGACGAAAAGGTGCCGGGCACATCTGCTTCCTTTGTCCGTTCGCAAGCTGCCGAAAAGTTGGCCAGCGCCGTTCGTTCGTTGTTGTTGTGTTTTTCATTCGTGCCGCCCGACGCGTGTCACGATATCATTAGTATCGATGCGACGCTTATGCAACTTGCATACATTAGCCGTTTCGTTCGGCGCGTTCGCGGCGCGCGATTTTATTTCGCGACGCACGTAATTTCTTATTAAGCGATAAGGATCGGGAGCCGGCAGCCACGACCGACGCAAAAAAACGCAACGTTCGTCCGGCCGGGGGGGCGGCGCATTCTGACGAAATTAAATTACGTCCTCGACGACGCCGGCGTGCGCGCAATAAATTACGGCCGAACGTTCGGGTGATGGCGATGGACGATGGCGTGCGATACGTCGCGCCGGAATGTTTGAACTAGGTGCGGCAATAAAACGCCGGGCGCCGAATAAAACGGAATGGAAATTCGCGTTTCGCCTCGAGAGCGAGACGCGCGCGAAATTATCGCGCGCTCGTCGCCCGCCGGCGTGCCGCGCACTACTCGACAACATATTCGCACTAAATAAAACCTTATCGGCGTGCGACTTTTAGGGTTGTTTATAGCTTGCAAATTTTATGTCATCTCTCGCCTCGGCAATACACATCCGAATTTATTTCTTTATCTTCGCCGACCGCAGAAGACGTCGCGTGCTGCGTTTCGTTAATGTGGGCACCCTTTTTCAACGTTTTTATGCGCATCCGGTTGTCTAATATGTATATACATATATTTGTTAATGGCGGAAAATGCTGGAAATGCGAAATAAATAACGTCGCAGTGAATGCTATTAATAAATCGCCGACGGGAGGCTCACCTTCGAGGCGCGTTTCTATTCCGGTGCGTGCGCGAAGTGCGTCGATTCGTTTACGTTTCTATCGCGGCGCGTTCGTTTATTTTTAAGTGCAACGACCGAATACCTGCAAGACGCGCGCGTGTCGCGCACGTTTCTCGTTCGAGAGCGCGCGCGCGCGTTTTATCTCGCTGCGCGCGCACAACTATTTTACGAACCGTGCGCTAATCCGGCGGAGAAATATCGCCGACGTCGTTTAGTTTTTTTTCTCTCTCCTGTTTCGACAATTAACGCGCAAAACAAACACGACCGAACGGCGCGCGTAAACGTCGGCGTTAATAACATGCTAGGCTTAATTCGGCCGTCGCGTTTGCGCTCGACGTCGTTCATTCATAAAAACGCGAGGAGACAATGGCCCGGCCGAGCCTCGAACGCGAGCGCGCGCTCTGCGTTCTGGTTGTTTCGGTGCGCGTTTCTCGCGGAGGCGAAGTCGCGCCGTGCTGCAGTCGGCCGTTTTTGTGTTCGAAACGTGCGCAACTAGTAGAAACATTTGAGTCGCCGGTTTTGTTTACTTCCTTCGGCTTAGGCGGTTATGGATCGCGTGGGCCGCTGTCGAGCGTTCGATGCAATGCATAATTGCATGCCCGATTAGCATTAAATGGCAACGCGCACGCATTAATGCTGTTCCAAATGGTGACGCCATTTGGTGGTTGATTGGGCGTGCGTTCTCGTTTTTATTCGGTGTGCCTATAGACGCGATTACAACAATAATGGAGGCTAACGATAAAAAGGGCTGGGAAACTTGGAGAAAAACATCGGCGATGTTTGGAAAGCATCCGAAAATATAATACGACATAGTATGGGAAAAATTAATGTGGAATTAATGTGGCTTCCGTACAAAAATTTTTTCTACAGTTTTTGGACAATGTTCATCACTAATGATGTACTTTCTTAATATGTAACTTTTAATGATGTTATAAAGATTTCATGTTTTCAATTTGTGTAATGTCGCCGGTCTCGATTGGAATTTGATAAACCTCGAACTTGTAAAGGTATAGTTGCGCCAGCGATCGAAAACGATTCGGTAACAGTTTAGCGACATCGACGAACAAATGCAGTTCCCGCGTTCCGGACGAAGTTTTATCGCCCAGGTGGAAATATTACAGTTAAAGGTCGAAGAAAGGTACTTTCTAGCAGTTGGCGCCGGTCCGTTCGGCGGGATTGAATTGTTAAAAGCTTCTCTATCTCTAATTGCGTCTATTGCTCGAACGGGAGAGGTCTGTTTTAATGCGGCAATTAACCGTGCGGCCGTTCGCGAACTCGCCGATTCGCGTTTCGCGTTTTACTGTTAGCCGTCGCCGCAATTCGCAGAAGCATAACTATTACGCGCGCGCGCCTCGAAAAGCGGTCGTGTCGCCAATGAAACGTTCGTTTCGAACTCGTTGTTAGGACTTCGTCGCGGACGATTATCGCGCCGTGATTTATTTGTTTACCGCTCGCGAGCGACGTTAATCGCTGTTTGCGCGCGTCGCGCGCCGCTTTGTTATTAATAATCTCGACGTGGCGCGCGTTTCGCAACGACGCCGGCCGCGAAACGGCGCGCGAATCCTCCGGCGACGTGCCCGGCGCGTCCGAGTTTCCCTTTCGGCCGCCAGCGTCGCGTCGAATTCTCGCAGTCCTGCAGCGAACGGGCCTTAATCGAGCGCAAATTCTCGCGGCCTTTGCGCCGGATTTTACAACTTTGTTTACTACGCGCCCGAGCGTGTCCGAAGCGGCGCCTACGCGCGCGCGCGCGTTCGATTGTTATTCGCATTGTTCGGCGCACTTTTTTTTTTCTCGGCCAGTTTCCGACCGAACGTCGAAGAACGAGCGCGCGTCGCTGCGGTTTCGCAAGGCCGATCGTTTAAAACAAGTGCTGCGAACAACTGCGCACGCACGACGCCTCGTCATCGCAACTGTGGTGGCAGATATATTAGCTTCTCTTGTCCTGCGACTACGTGCAACTCGCACGTTCGGACGTCAGTCTGGGCGGGGCGTAATGTTCGGTGTTTTCGTTAGATGATTTGATTACGCCGCGTCGAGCTCGCGACTGGCGAACGAATTGAATCGGACGGCGTTGCGCCGGAATGCGGGGGGATAGTCGTGCGGTTCTCGGGGATTATGCCGTGGAAATTTATTATGCTCGTTCGCGGGGCGCCGATTTGGCGTCGAGCGGAGTTGTTTTAGGTTGCGCGCGCGGTTTCGTCGCAGTTACCAGCCATTCAAATTCGAACGGTCGAATCTGTTCGCTAATTTCATATTCATCCGCCGGCGCCGACGGTGGGCTTAATCTCGTCGCGAGTCGAGGGTCGCGCGCCGCCGGAAGTATTGACGTTTCGGCGCCCCTAACCGTCGACACGCCGCGCGGCGTTGCGCTGCTCGCGTTCGCTGGCGAGGATCGCTAGTCGTTCGAATCTCGGTTGTGTTTACCGTTCGACGTGCGATATGTGGGTTGCCGACCGTCTTCGTCTCTGGACGAATTCGCGCCCCGTAATCCAGCGGCTGCGAATCATTGATTTCTTGCGACGCGGGGGATGCCGGTTGCATAATCACTGCCGGCGTTAGTGACGCGTTCACGTTGACGCGTTTAATTCTTCACGCGCTGTTCTTTCCTCCTCGCATACAAGGCGTTGGCGCCAGTGGCGGCGTTTCACTCCCTGGTTTTCGCCGCATGGTTTTTTGGAAGCTCGCGTCGCGGACGCTCGGTG
>JAODGE020001244.1:0-10590 GCA_027574965.2 Ecitophya simulans
TACTGAAATAAAGTGTTATTGCAATTTAAATATATGTGGAGTGAATATATAAGGACTACGATAAAATTTCGCAAATTCGTTAATTGCGCAAATTGCGCAAGTTTTCAAGTTTGTCGAGTAGCTTAATAGTTCTACGCACGCGCACTTAGTTTTATGCTACACCCGAAAACATTATTTAACTTATATATAATTAGCAATGACCAACGAATTATTCAAAGAATTCATTTTGTACAGATTGAAAAAAAAACAACGTTGGAATTTTGCAAATCGATCAAGTAGTTCGGGTATCGTTCAAGTATCGGACTTTAAAGTTCAACGTTTTGCCCAAATTACTTAATACTAAAACTATTGAATTAAAGAATAGAATAAGATGTTTTAATAAAGAATCTCAATTTAATTGAATTTTCTAAGTTGTCGGGTGACTAAAGAGTTTAATACATTCGCAAATGAGTTTTTTTCTGTTTTATGCCTATTAAATTATTTATTACCTCAAATCGTGACAAAATTATAAAACATTACTTAAATTAAGTCGCTTAATATGTATCCACCTAAGCATCTAGTGATGGCGGTAGGCCTGGGTAGGCCTGGGCGGTTGGAATCTGGTAGCAGAAGTTACTGCTGGTAGCCTTACCTATCTGCTTTTCACTACCGTGGGCCTTTGAGTGAGTGCGCTGAGCTGCTGAGTAGTAATAGATGAAGCTATGAACCTATGAAGGTATGAAGCAATAAGTAATATATCTACGTCCGCCGGTAACTACCAGCACTGCTTACTACTTCCCAACTGCTCGTACTCATACTTACCGAGCGCAATCCCACAGCCCGACAACAAGAATGTTTCTTCTTTACCTCTGCAGCGTTTGTTGCTTTCTGGCTTAAGTTGAGTCCCGGTGTAAGAAATTCTATTAAACAAAAGCAAGTGATCTTAACTTCCAATTAGATTTTACTCCATTATTATACCGAGTCATTTAACTTAAGTAAATTTACTTAACATTAGTAATATTACTTTACTATTCATTTATGACGATTCAGGGTTTCTAAAAAGTTTGAATTTGAAATTATACTTCTCTATTTAAAAAATAATATAAGGATAAAATTTCAATGACTGAAGTAAAATTACTTAAGTTAATTAATGTTTGTATCGTCTTTACGAGATATTTTACTTTATAATGCGAAAATGTATTACAACAAATATTTAAGGCTCTTTACTGCGCGTTAGGTCACATTACTTAAGTATGAAATTAATATTTTGTAATTCAATAGGATAAATTACCTTTAGTTCTACAAAGTTTAATGCATTGAATTTGTGACTTAAGTCAATATGATTTATTTTAAGTCAAATTACTTAAGCATGAAATATAATATTTCGTATTATTTTTCTACAAAATTTGATTTTTAAATCATGTATAAATTTTTTTATCAACTTAAGCTTATTTTCATCTTAAATTTAATGCCTTAAGTTACATTGACTTAACTTAAGTAAACTTTACTTAACAGAAGTAACCTTCGCTAAGTTATAAAAAAATATTATCTTATTTTCTGTGATTTTAAGTAATTTTCTCTTAAGTCTACTCTACACGCTTATTAAATCCGGCCGTTGCCAATGCGCGCGCGTGCGTCATGAACGCGAAATAAGAATGCGTCGAATGCATCGAAGGCAGTAAACGCAGTAAACGCAGTTAGAGTCGCAGAACAATAAAATCCGAGCCGCGCCGTGAGACGCATGCGCGTACGGCCGGCGCGTTCGCCTCGCGGTCCGCGCCGGGAAAAAATTAATTGTTTAAAAACTGGTTTCTGCCCTAGTTATTCTTATTCTTTATATTCCATGTCTCTCCGCGGCCGCGCCGGCGTTTACGATCGCGCTCGACACAATGCCTTTCTTCATCGCTGCGTTTAAGGTGCTTTGGAGAAAAATTTAAATAATTAGCAATGAATAACAATTCGCCAAATAATAAATTTTATTTCGTAAATGCAGGACATGTAAGAAGAATGGCGTTTGAATTTTTAAAATCCGGGGACTTGTTTAAGAGATATACGACTTTAAAATTTGTTGTTTTGCACATGCGCAAATTTCTTAACAATAAATCTATTGAAAAATAAATTAGAATAAAGTGCTTTAAAAGAAAGGATCATTTCATTGAAATTTGTAATTTTCTAATTTCTAAAGCACAGAAGTAACATGGCTCAGGGTACGTCACAGTATAATGCAAAGGCATAATGCAAACCACTCCTTTTGAATTCTGCATTTTCGACTGAGACAAAATCTAACCAAAACCAAAACTTTCTAAGTAATAAATTTGTTTTTTAGTTCTCAATAGATTACATACCTTTAGTAAAGTGACTAATCGAATATAGAAAAGCTCTAAAAAACATAAATTTGTTATTCAGCCTTATAAATTATCATGGGTTAAGAAACTTGGCTTAAGATAAGTTGTTTTTATTTAAGTATTGACAATATAATTTTTATTTCATTTGTACCGAATAAAAAATAAATATTGTTACTTTTACTATAAACTATGATACTTCTTAATGACGTAACATAACTAAAGGTGCGTCAAAGTGACTTAAGGTGTAATGCAAACTGCAGATAATTTTCTGCTGTTGTTATTTTTACAAGAAACAACGAAAATTCTGACTTAAGTAACATGACTTACGGTACGTCAAATTGACTTAAAGCAGCATTCTTTCTATTTTTGCATTTCTAATCTCGCCAAATTCGAACTAACGCAAGAAAAGCCCAAAAAGTCATAAACGCGCTTTTTCCGCGTACTGTCCGTACTGGGAAAAATAGTAAAAACCTGCAAAAATACCCATCGTGCCTGCCTTTCGTGCTCGATCATTAGCAATTCGAAGAGAAGCCTATTGTTCGAATTTTCCTCCGCGCGCAAACCGTAAAATGCGAGGCGCATTCAAATTCAAATTGTAAATTGAAAATTAAAATTATCCCGGCCGGCATTGTGCTATCCGTTTCATTACACTCGTCGGCCCCGGCTTAATGCGAGGTTATGTCCGCCGTCGTCGGCGTCGTTTACATATTTCATCTGCGCCGATTCGAATGCCTTGAATATGAAATCGAGAAAAAGGAAATTGAAAATAAGCGCCGCGAGTATGACGGCAAGCACCGCCAAACGAAGGTAATATGCGCACGAGTAAAAGCAAAGGGACTTAAGTCGAGTTTGTTATACTCGTATGAGTCGAACCCAAAACGTCGCCGAGTTTGTTTCATATTGTATGCAAATCGCTCGCATTTCTTCGGGCCGCGCCAACTCGTTTTGATTATTCTAGCCGATTGAATTTCTAAATCTGCGCGAGGAGGTAAATACTTACCATTGGAGAGAAAAAAGCGTCGTAAGTTTTTAATTTGACCAAACGGTTTAGCAGATATAAAATGCTAAAATTTTGTAGTCTGTGCATGTGCAATAAAGTTATATTAGAAGATGGTATAATAAGTTGTATTAAAGTAAAGCATTATTGCCGTAGTTAGCAGTATACGTATAAGTCATCCGTGCATGCGCAAACTTTTTATGCACTCATCTTCTCATCTTCTAAAGGTATCAACGAAATTAAATGTTTTAAAATAAATTCTTCCTTTGTGTACTTTGCCTCCTCATATAAAAGAGTGAGTATTAGAATTTCAAAAAAAATGCGGCCGAATTTTGTCATTTAGATGCAAGATGTGGAAGATATGAGACGTTAAAAGTTTGTCATCTACGCATGCGCAAATGAGTTATATTAAAACATGCTATAATGAGTTGTATTAGGGTGAGACAACATTGTCATAGCGGTATACATATAAGCCATTCGCGCATGCGCAAACTTTCTATAAACTTACTCAAATATGGCTTGAACTAATCAACAAAATTAAATTAAAGTGAATTTTTTTATTTGTTTTCTATACGTATGAAATGGCAAGTATGACTATTAAAAATTTCCGTTGAATTTTGTGATTTGGACGTTAGGTGTGGAATATTGAGAGGTTAAAGTTTTGTCGTCTGAGCATGCGCAAATAACTTACATTACAAGATTGTATAATAGGTTTTATTTGCAACTTTCCAAATTCAAATGTTTGGACTAACAATGCCATTAAATGCAGAGAAAATCGTATGGTCTGTATTGTGACTTAAGTTATTCAAGTCACCGAAGTCTCACATCCTACATCATTTTCTTTAAGTATAAAATTGCTAAAACCATATGAGGAAAAACAAATAATCTTAGTTAAGTCACTTTGGCTAAAAGTGGCTTTATTAAGCGTTATTAAATTTTATTATTATCAAAAACAAACTATATACAAAAATTAAACGTAAAATGTTATTTTCTTAAAACACTTTAACTTATTATTAAATATAAAGTAATAAAAATAAAAAGTAACAATAATTACTATTCTTTAATTTGTCCTAAAATTTTAAAATAATTGTTAAAAAAAGCGTTAGTAATATATGCTTTAATTTTGGTATCATAAGTGACTTAAGTAAAGTAGGTTTTTCTAATTAAATCTAATCTGACATATTTTCGCGTCTGTTTACAATCCTTAAAGTATGAAACCAAAAAACATAAAACTGACTGTATTCAGACGACTGCAGACACGACGTAAATCTACATTGAACTTTTAAGTCTACTAAAACATATTACTTAAGTATACAAAAATTGGTACCCACATAAAAACATACATAAACCAGTCTAGGCTAAAATTAAAATTAATTTTGAAAAAAGAAGATAAACTCTCTCACCCTGTCCTCAATAAAATATTCATGCTTATTAGGTTTCTCAAGTCAGTTATAAGCAGGTTGAACTCTTAGATACTTGAACATTAGACGTAATTGTAAGAAACGACTTTTGGTAACATTTCAACTTTTAGTCGCAGGTTTAGTATACTTTTAATTACGTTGTTATTACTCACAGGCACCATTAGGTAAAGTCCAAGTGACTTACGTCATAACTACAGCCATTTGCCGAACAGACTGAAATATGTTATAAATAATTAAGTGTTTTTGATCACTTTTTTTAAATCGTGATCGAGATATTGGATCATGGATGGATTGAGTCATGAAGCAATTACGTCGGCTTTAGATAGATAAGTAACTTTAACTACATATTTAAGTATTTAGTAGGTTGCACATTAAAAAAATCAACTTAACGTTAAATAGGGCAATTATCTATAATTAAATATTATGACTTTTTTCGTAAAAAATGTTAATTGATTTGTAGAATTTAATTTTATTGCCCATTTGACTTACGTCCTTTATAAAAAGAACGAAATCAGACTTGGAATTAAGTCGGTATAGTGTTTTTAGGTGTTCCAGACTTTATACCGCAACCGTCCAAACTTTAACTACAAATATCTGATAATCCATTTGTTTGATTTAAAAAATTTAGACGGCATTCGCTGCGGCACTAAATTATCTTAGGCCTTGTCTAAATATATAAAGGTAAATTACCGTTACGGATGAACAAAAATTAAATTTATTGCAAGTTGCCTTAAATCAAATTCGAGGTTAATATTACGATAGACACGCTTCTGACATTAAATTATTTGTGCATGCGCAAGACTCTCAAATTTTAACGTCAAATGTTTTATAAAGTATCCAATTTCAAATTCTTTTTTGACACTACTGAATATAGATAACGCTAAGTGTTGCAAAAACTCGTAAAACAACACACCAAATGTTCGAACGATTCCAGTTCCTCGTAACGTCGCAACTCCCGGGCGGTAACGTCACCTTCAGCGGCAGAAAAGTAATCGCCGGAGTAAAAGTAATGCAATAGTAATAGTTTTATTGCGTTGATTACGCGCTACTTGCGTTTATCGAGCGATTCGCGCGCGCGTGCCAAGAGCGTACCACGTCTGTGCACTCTCCTTCTTTCCTTTTCTTCGCTGGGTTTGACTCGCCGCAACAAAAGTCCACGATCTAGCGCGCGGCACGCGTCTCCTGCACGGCACTGACTTAAGTCACTTAACCTAGGCACAAAGAGGTGAAGACGGCGTCCAGTGGTCACTTTTATACTCCGGCAGCACGTAAACTCACTTTCAACTTGTCTTGGCTTACCTAGGTCTACCCAAGCTGACTTAAGTCACGTTGTTACTTGTTACTCGTCTTAATCTCGGTCAGAGGCACGTGCCGTTCTGCTCAATTACCTCGAGCTTTTTTTTTGTTTTTTGCTGCATTTTAAGATAGCACATAATTACGGTGGCTTATGCAATGACTTAAATCACTATTGGGCAATTTACCAAAAATTGTATTTCTTGGCGAATCTTGGCCAATTTATTATCAGTACTTAAGTCTATCTTGAGTGATAGTTTAACCCAAGTGACATTTGAACTTTTATCTGAAAATGTATTTTTGTGAAAATATCTGTGAAAATATTTAAATTTGAACCTGCGTAGTACTTAAGAAAACATAAGTCGTACTAAGATTTTCAAAAATTTGCAAATTTCAGTATTCTTAAAATATGATGTAAGGTATAAAATATAAAATTAAAGTCCTACATAGATAGCACTTAATTCATGTTTTTAGTTATAAAAATATATTTTATCTGTGAGTTTCGCACAGTACTTAAGATAATTTTGTTATAACTCGATTTATGGCTCGATTTCATCTATTGTAAACATCCCTTAATATCATCCTTTAGTTATCTCTTGCAAAAACGTCCTATTTTTTGCCTCGTCGCGTTTTCTCAAGCTCTCTATTTATTCGACCACCGAAAAAATCGAAAAATCAACACGTAACCCAAAGCCTACCCCTACAAGCTAAATTGCACCCGAGGGTAGTTTGCTCTCCGTCGGTAAGAATCATGAGAAAAAAAGTTTAATTCTTGCACTTCGCAAATTTTAAAAAACTCACGAAATCTTGAGTTTTCCTAGTTTCTACCTGAACGGGGTTGAATGACTTGGATTACGCAACCCCTTGGCATTGTGCGGTCGTCGTGCCCCCGTGAACTGACACCATTGTTCGCGGTCGTTGTATGTGCACAAAGACGTAAACTTTAAAGAGATGGTTTCATTGAAAACTGAAGAAAGTGAGAGTTCGGCGGTAAGGGATGAAAAGAGAAAGAGAGAGCTCGCGAGCGCAAGATCGTGCGTGCAAAACGTGCGGAGTGCTCGTTTAGTTGTTTAAGGGTTGAAAATAGGGGCGAAACCAAAACCGGTATTTAGGGGTGAATCCAACAAGTAAGGACCGAAACTGAGATGATACCTGATTCCGAGATTATCTACTCGCAACTTGTGCGGATTTTTTATGCGTTTTTTTTATTGGAAGAGTGAATTGCGAATTTAAAAAGATGAGAAATTGTTCCTCGAAGGTTTCAACTCAAAATTCAATTGTGCAGGTAAAAATCTAAAAATCTTCATGAGAAATTATTTTAGTAATTTTTTCAAGATTTTACGTTTATGATTGACTTATGTATTACTTAAGTGTGACTTAAGTCTTATTTAACTCTTAAAAAAGCTCAAACAGAATCATTTTCTTATTTTCAGTCTTGCGCGAATTATGTTCTACTCAAGTACGACTTTACTTAAGTCACATGTTTTTTAGAATTAGACGTAACTTAGGCATGAATGAAAAGTACGTTCTTTAAGCCTCTGTAACTCGAGCAGTTGGTTCGGTGTATATTTTGATTTAAGTTTTTTCACATATTGAAATTTATCGTCGGTTGACCACACGCAATTTCATAACATGCCGTTGTGACTGTGGCCGAACGCATAAGACGCAAGCCCGAGGTTGGGCAAGAATGAAATCGCAGGAAAAGGAATTGCGATTTGCAAAGAGTTACGAGAATTAAAATAAATTGTTTAGTCTACACGTATGCACGTTATACGTGCTTGCTGAGTTAAGTTTACTTACTCAGTGACGTTTATGCAGCTTATACAGGTATTTATAATTATATAAAAATAATAATCACAATTCGAGTTTAATTAAGTTTGTGTTAAATTTGCACTTTTTGTGTGCTTATGGCAGTATTTAAGCAAAGTTATAATTTTTTAATTTATATTACGTTTTAATTACGTAGTTATTAATTGTAATTTTTTTAAATTGTTAAAGTGTATTTTTTACATAAAAAAATTTAAAAAGCAGCGTTTTTGAGGTTAGAGTACAAGCGAGAAAGCTATAATTGACTATGCAAAGAGGTGAGAGTAGGGAAACTACACTGTGGTAGGTAGAGCGTCAAATGTGAGATTTATATTGGCCAATAAATGACGTCATTACCTTATTCATCCTTATTCATCTCTAAACTTGGAATAATTTAATAGAAGCACAATTTGGTCACCTGTACATGTGTTTCTAGATATTGTCCGATAAAATTAAAACAAACAGACACAATCAATTAAAATTGTCATTGTAATTGTTCTAACATTGTCATAAAGTTGAACATTTAAAAACGAAACTCTTCACAATAGAAAACAAAAAAAAANCAAAAGATGATATTCCATAAATTTTCTCATTAATGAATTTTATTTTCCGATTTTCCATGTTGATTAAATAAGTAACACCCGCTTAACCAAATTCAATTCTGTTCAGAATCGAATAATGAGGTTTGCAAAGTCTTGCGCATTCCATATTCATCTCCCATTTGCAATTTTACACCATTTACTGGCACAATAAACAAGTCGAAACAATGTCTGCTATCACGAAATGACTTTCGTGTTTCGATTGATTTAATTAAAATAAAATCGTTTCCAGACCAAAAGTGAATCAACCGCTTCGTTAACTTCGCGATTGCGATTCCGCTTATGCACTCAATTACTACGCTTACGCCGCGCGCTTATTACTATTACCATTGAAGATTATGATTTATATATTATACAAATGAGCATTTGCAAAAAAACGCGCCATATTCCGACGTCGTGCTCGTAAAAAGTTAACGAACGCGGCAGCGCGCGCGTAATGAATATGCGACCAAATAAGTGTATCTGTATCGCGCAACTGCGCGCCGACGAAAAAAGCGCTCGTAAATCAACACGGTCGTGACTTTTGTAATTTCAGCTTTTGCCCGAGCTCGCAAAAATGCTCAATTTTTTGAAAATATTTAATTAGACATCTTTATTGGCGAGAAACGTTGATGTGCGTCGAAAGAATTTTAAAAATCAATTTATTTACAGAAATACAGACAATAATAGTTTGGGGCGCTTTGATTGGTTATCGTCCGTTTTGAGTGAGGGAGAATCAGCGATCATTGTTGCGCTCGACGCTTGTCATGCGCTTCCTCCTTTTCCTTCTGCTCGACGTTCGATGCACGACGCACGGCACGTGACCCATTTCTACTTGCCACCCAATCAGATATTGCGGTTCCCCTCAGCTTCGTATCACAACAGCCAATTACATTTTGTCTTTATGAATTTGTAACCTCAAAAACATTTATAGCTTTACAGTCCACAATTTAATACATTTTCGAAAAATTATTGCACACATTATCTCTTATACTGGGTACCCATATCTCGATCTCAATCAATATTATAAACAACTGTTATAAGTTAATTAGAGATTATTATTAGTTGAAAATGTTGGGTAGTGAAAGAATTTTCTAATTTAGAGAAATACAGACAAATAAAGATTTTGGTAGTTTTGATTAATTGTTATTGGTTTTGAGAACTTTTATTATACCCCCGTGACTCATTCATGCCATATCACAACCACCTTTACAATTTTCTAACCTCAAACACACGTTCATAGCGTTGCAACCCACAATGTTAAACCTTTTTAAAAAGTATTTTAGACATTGCCGTCTGGATTAAATACCCGCATATCGAGCACATTAAATATTAGAAACGACATGATAAATAAAAACATCTAATATTTCTAGGTCAATAAACAATAAATTATGCCGTCACTGCCTACACGCTCGTCAAAAATATTTCGTCTTAAATTTTTATGCCACAAATTAGATTGTTGTTATTCAACAATTTCTAATGCCTAATTTTGACACGCCCAGAATTCGAGTTTTTCACTCTTATTGACGTTTTGTGGTCTTCATCGTTATCCATAAATATATATTATTACGATCATACTGTAAGAATAATGCGTTATGTTGTAATTACTGCGATTATATACGAAATTCTAATAAGTTCGATTTTACGACGTTCCGACTTTAGTCGAACCGCTAGAGCAACAGTCGAACGCTCGACGTGCCTGATTTTGCTCTCGTTCCTCGAAGCGCGCTCCAACCATTGTCGAAAGATGTGAAGCGGACAGAGACGGAAGATGAGAAAAGACCGAGCGGAGATCATGAATAAGGCGCGTGGGCGCCGCTCGCCGGTAGAAGGAATTCCGAAAACAATTGAACAAACAACATGTAATGTGGTATACCAGTCGTTGCGCGCAATTTCTACGAGATGAAAACCGAAAAAAATTTTCAAATATCATTCGCATAACCGAGTTTGAGGCGAAAAACGCGACGTGATATTGAGACTGGCGCGCGGCGCTGAGTCATACACTCGTGAGTCATCGTGATACGTCGCGTGTCAGAAACGGGGCCCGATGCGCGACAGCAATAGGTCGCGTGCACGGCACCGCACTACTTTTCCATCCTTCTCTAGCCAATCAGAACGGCGCATTTTTAACCATTTCATAACTTTAGCATTTATCAACCGATTTTCGCCGT
>JAODGE020001250.1:0-16760 GCA_027574965.2 Ecitophya simulans
AACAATACAAAATAGTTAAAATATAAAAATATTGCGTAATATAGTCTTGATTTGCAATGCCAGAATTCGGTTTAGCAATGCCACAAAACTGCGCTCAAACACAAAAACAGGTGCTAATAGCAAAATCACAAAGATTTTACCTTTGTTTTATCAATTGTTGAGTAACCAATATTTAAGTCAGGCGCTTAAAAAAATTGAAATAAATTTTTTACAAAAGTTTATTAAACTTGTAAGAGCCATACACTGCCAAATTAAAACCAACAAAAAAGTGCGTAACTTTTATAATTAAGTAAAACTATTAAATTAAGTGTTACGCAAAATGTTCAAACTAAATAACAAGATATAATTTGCATAAAACTTGAATAAATATACTAAATAATTTAAAATTTCATTTTCTTCTCTGCAACACGGTTGTTTTTATTTGTTAAGATGTGTAACTCAACTCCAGTTCTTTAAATTTAACCTATTGTTGGCAATAGAGCATCGACAAACGGAAAATGCATAATTGATTAAATTGTTGTTATATTTTATAAAAAACAATCAAATATTTAATGAAAAAAAAACTCTCTTTGTATAGTTGCCTTAATTTTTTACTACTATTTTTTATATTTTTCTATATTTTGCAAATATTGACAGAATAAGAAGTACTATAGAAGTACTATTAGTTCTATAGAAACACAAAAATGTTCATTCATTTTAAGTCAATTGTTTGATTTAAGTGTCATTTAAATCTTGGGTAAACCATTTTATGTATTCGATAAAATAAATATATTAATTTCTAATTTAATGATATCATTGAGTATTTTACTACTTGTCTAATTTTTATTAAACAATAACTAATTACATATTATATTATGCACCAGATAATTGTTATTAATATCTTTTGTAAGCAAATATCTAAAACATATTAGTTTGTTTTAAGCAAGAATACAAGCAACATGACGAACACCGAAATCAAACCTGCGAAGAATATTTTGTCGGTAGGTAATGATGACGATGATAATATGCGAGTACGTGTTTTCTAAAATCTTGATAACTAGATAGTGGGCACATGCCCGTAACGCAGAATACACAATGTAATAATTTTCATATTATAATATGTATTACTTTACTTTCAAAAACAGAAAACAATACAGAACTTACTTTGGTTGTGAATAATAAGAAATGTTGTTTATCAGAATAAAAGTTTGTTTGTAAAATTGGCTAAAGTAAAATTATACTACAAATTTTAGAATACTATTCCTGTTCGTGGTTTTCTACAAAGTTGATTATTAAATTGCCGGTTCAGTTTTAGTCGCATATAGGAGTAGAAGATAGGAATTGCAAATGGAAGCCGCAAACGCACTTTAATGTGTTGTCAGGATTAGCGGAACGTCCCGTGCATAGAATGCGCCAGTCGAGTGCACGTCGTGCGCAGGATTACGCATTAATCTCGACCTGCCATCGCCAGAAGCATTTTTATTCACTGCGTTGCTCTTCACGACAATGTTCCTATACTGAATGGCAATTTTTGCAGCAACTTTTAACTGTTTTCTTCATTTACTATCTAGGTTCCACGATTTGAATAACTTGACAAGAAACAAAGTTTTACCAAAATGTTTGTATTTACTTATTGATGGTTACACAACGACCGAATAGTAAAAAATTTGAAGACTGATTCAAAATCACTTAATCACTTAAAAAGTTTATTGTCGTTGTTGTTTCTTATATTAATTTAAGGCAATAGTTAATGCAAATGGACGATATAATTCGAGAAACGCGCGGTGTCCGATGAATGCAATTTCTGAATGAAGCAATAAGAGAACGAACGGAAGGAACAATGTTAAGACGGAATTATTCGTAATGGCGGGCTTTGCACGTGGTTGGACACCAACTATCACAATACATCACATTAAACGCGCACAGTTTGACTTAAATCTCTCATTTAAAACACAACAAATAAGAAAATACTTAAACCTTACCTTATATCTAATAAAAATCAATATATAAGTTTGTAATAGATTCAAATGGTTACCAAATCCACAATCAATTTTTTACAGTCTAAAACTCAAACCAACAATTGGGCAACTTTAATCAATAACCTAACTTTTACGACTTTGCGACGGAGACCAAGACTATTATGCAGGTGTTTGGTAATTATAATAGCCCAAAATATTAAAAATATGCCATATTTTATTCCAATCAATTAATAGTGGTTTTCGCAACTAATGCGTGAAGGAGATTTCTTTTGTACGAGTGAAGCTTTGGAACACCGTAAACTAGCAAGGACATCATAAAAAGCTTTCACGCACGTGTTGAAAACAACGTTTTTTCTTCGAATGCAAAGCAAGAACAATTAAATGTACTAAGTACGTCATTTATATAAAACGAAATAATAAAAGCTAGCACGTTTGACACTGTAGTGACGCTGTAAAAAAAAGTAGCTGCGAAAAAAAGAATATTTTCCGCACTGCTCGCGTTGAAAAAAATCCTGTTTGCGGTGCGAAAGTATAAAAATATATTTATAGTTTTGGTTTGTATAAGTAGAGTATAAATTATGTTGTTAGTCGAAGTTCTCCAATAATGGTTCAAGTTCTCGATTGTTGATGTAAAACGACAAACGACAAAAATTCTTTTGCGAATTTTCCAATGTCATGCAAATCTGAAGAACTTAATAAAATCTGCCGAATTAGCAAAATGTAAACATTAGAATCTTCTAAGCATTTTCATTCAGTTTGCATCACGCCCGGCTGCTGTTCTGGTGACCCAAATATTAAATCTAGCGGCACGCTTGTGGGCGCTTCCAGCCTTAATCAACAGAGACATGAGGCATGCTATGCACCACACCCTCGCCACATTATCCTCCAAAACGGCAGGCACGATTGTCGCATATTACGAAATTTATGTTGTAAGCATGTCTACATATCTACTTGTGACACATTTTAACGTAGGTACCTATTATATTAGAATTTTTGTTACATATTTTAATAAAATCTGAAAGTATACACCTTCTGCAATTCTTTGTGTCTACTGAGATACTAACCTGAAAGGATTGAAATATGATGCTGAACGTTGACTAAACTCAATTTATATTACGTCACCTTGCATTGAGAATGACTTGTATTGTTATAACTTGTTGTTTATTTAAAAAATCTTGTTTTGAAACACAATAAACAAAATTATTTATTTATTAAACCTATTTTTTTCCAATTGTAAGTAGTAGTTTAATATATATACCTGTAGCTATTATTTCAAAAATAAATATTTTTTGTATCATTATTTCATAAGTTATAACATAATGGCTAAAATTTTAGATAGAGTAAAATGAGTATAATTGTCACAATTTTTGTTAAGTAAATTTCAAACAAATGTATAGATTCAATTAATTTAACGCATTGGTAATTTTAATTATGATTATTTTTGTCAAAATGTATCTTTTTTTGACCTTGCAAATTGAGGTACGATAAATTGCAATTAAGCTTATACATAACGTGTATATACTTTAATGCATCTGATGACGCCAAACATTTAGTTAAAGTTATATCAAAAATTACAATACTTACAGCATACATCAAGATAATTATGCAGTTTGTTAAAAAACATGAAAATCCAATTTCTTATTTTCTTCGGGTTTTAGTGAGAAGAGATAATACTCCATGTTAAAAAAATGCGAGTTTCTAACATCGTCTTCTAGGAACCGTGGCTAGTATCTCAGTGTGGCAATTATACTAACTTGACCCTATAATTTCATTGCAGAAAATGACTTTACTTTAGATGCCTCTGAGCTTTATCCCGAAACTATTTTAGCCAAATAAACTAACAAGTCAATGAGTTTTGCTACGATGCGACAAAGTTTGGCGCGTTTAGAGCTGAAAAACTTTAGTCTGACCAAAAAAACCGAAACACGTCCAGTTGGGCTTTATTTATATATTTTCAATTTATGGGAAAAGTTTATTTACTCGGGAATACTTCAGTATATTTTAAGTGTTTTGAAGTGATGCAAATCTAAAATTCAATTTAAAAATTAATATAAGTTCTACAAATATATTATCATTTTAAAGTAATCATGCTAGAAAATCTTAATTTAGCCGTCTTGCAAACAACATTACGATTATTTATATTAAACTGTAACACTATTACACTTGAAAACGATATTATTTTTGCAAAAAAAATATTTATTTTGAAAGAACGCGTATTTTTGATTAGTGTACCAAATTTGAACAAAATGGGAGACGTCGAAAAATTGTTCACATAAAATAGCCGATAGATGTATACATTTTTGTGTGATTTATCACTTTGTAAAGTCGGAGTGGCTTACTGATTGAAAATTTGAACTTATTGCCGTTCGAGTGGAAATTACCATTCAAGATCTTTTGTGATCAAAGCTGAGTCTGGCATCTTAATCACACGAAGGAATAGCAATTTGCGTCTCCGCTGACATATGAATTTACTCTCGTACTCAGAATCTCAATGATTTCATAATGAATAGTTTCTTTGACATGTATACAAGCGGATATTATTATTGCATACATTTGTGATTCATGCATAATGTAATGCAAATACTTACATCATAACGTCGAACAAGGATACTTTAATCTAGATCTAATTTCTTTGTTTCAAGAAAACATAGGTATAATATTATATTATTTTTAAATTATATTGGTTTACAAATATAACTACACATTTTACGTTAAACTATTCAATGTTCAAAACTGTGTTAAGAAGTAGAAGAAAAATAATGCGCGTTTCGGGTTGTTAATAGACCATCAGTTCCAGTCTTTTCAATTATTTTTTTTTAATGATAAGAATAAAATAATGTAAAAACGTATATTTTATTAATATTTATTGGTAAATGCCTACAATTAGACAATAACAATAACTAAATTTTAATATTTCTTAGTTTGTTTGAATAAGTTTTATTTTTGTGTGCTTTATTTATTTCTGCCTATATTTTTTTACGAGTTTTTTTCTGATACTTGCATATCTGAGATAGTTAACACTAAATTATACAAATTTTAAGTAACAAAATAACAAATTTATTGAAATTTGAAAGCTAATAATTTGACTTAATTTTGTTTAACCTACGTGAGCGCCATCTGTAAATATTCCCATAACATACATTGACAGTTAAAGTTTTGCTCGCCGAGTCGTGCATTTTATATGATATTATCTTTGAATAAAGTTAGCTAACCAGAACATATAAATATCCAACCAGTTCAACAATTTACATGAACAGTGGTGCACTTCAGATGCGACGCACAGAAAATATTTCTCTTCTATAGTGCTTTCGTTAATAACTTATACGTCCTAGCGCAAAGAAACTCTTCATCCGAAAAATTGAGAGCGGATTTTTAGAGAAGTACCTTCGTTACTCTTCCTGCGCTCTTGGAGTAGTCATGCTTTACTCAAATTGCTGGAAGTTGCTTACAAGTTTAGTAACAAATTCAATCATGAAATTATCAGATTAGAATCAATAAACCGAAAAATTTTTTACAATAAAATATAGTTCAACAATGAGTGACATCCTATTAAATCCAGACATCATAAGAAATGAACACAAAATTCTTTAGAAAAACTAAAAGAATCTCGAAAAAAACGCATTTCTTGAAACTCTTAGTTATGTATGTCATATTAATATATTTATTGTGAGACGTAATATTTCATTCAGTGCCAGGTCACATTTGTTGTGTGAGTAATGAGGGATTTATGTGTTTGTCATTAAATTAAAATAAAGCCAAAGCGCAAGCAAACAAAGCGGAAACAAGCCAACCACAAAAAAAACACTAGAAACCTCCGCACAGAGCAAAAACAATCGCAAGAATGAGAACGCACAGAAAAGAAAACCATTTTGACTTCTGCTTCTGGCTCCATTCTTCCCACACTTCACTGTTTCACCCTATAAACCAACATCCGCTCTCCCACTTTAACCTTTTACAGGCACTCTGCGTGCTTGAAGCTTAACAAATTTTCGTCTTGCACCAATGGTAACTTGTTTTCCCAGGATTAGCAGTAGCGTTCCACTCGTTCTGTTCGTTTCTTTTGTTTGTTCTGCGCGCCGAGAAAATCGTAAGAATTGTAAGAATTGAGTCGGCGCTCGTAGATGCTCGAAGCTGACGATCATAAATCAAAGATAAAGCGTGTGAAATCGAAGAAAATACAAGCGTAAAAAGCTCGAACACAATAGCAAGCATTAACAAAACTAAGAGAACTAACCGGCCGAGACAGACAAACGGGCCAAAGCTGCGATGATGTTGTAGATTGTTGGGTTGAAGTGGGAGCCGAGACGACACAAATCCAATGAACAATTCTATTCATCGTAATGAAAAAAGCAAAAAAAAAATTGAAACTATTATTCGATTACATCGCATTGTTGGCAATGTGACAGCGGTGCGTCCAATGGTCGCGCGTTGATGAATTAAACTTTTGGTTGGAGGCAGCGCTGCGTGGTAAGCGTGTGTAATTAAATTGTAATGGTGTAACCAACAATAAATAATTGAATTATTTTATACTAGTTGTTTTTTTGTTAAATGTAATTTATCAGAACAGTTTTATTTGCAATCATAACATTTTTTTATTCATTAGATCAAATATGCCACGGAACAGGTTAATTTGAATATTTTACTCAACTTTATTTGAAGGGATAAATTATAAATTTTAGACACATTTTTAATCAATTATCATATTGTTATTTATCTCTTCCAACCCAAAAAACTTGAAACTTATTCCTAATTATAAACCCCTATTTTCTCTCGCGGTAATACTTGTCCTTTTGTTCTCATTTAAAACTCCAGAAATTTAAAGTATTTCGTCTTTCGAAAATATGAAATTGACAAATATTTGCTGTTCGCGCCCCCGGCGCGCGCTCGCATAACCCCGGCCGAATATATATGCAGATTTGTAATTGGTCGTAATTTATTCGAGCTGTTATGCAAGCAATTCAAAAGATTAAATCAACTTTACGCAAAAGCAACGCGTGTATTTAGATTTTCTAATTATTCAAGGTGAAAGACAGGCGTCGGGTGACAGCTCTGAGGCGGGTTCCCCTCGAACGCGCTTCATGTAAATGAAGGACGTAATGAAATTGTATTATTATTTGTATACATAAATTGAGTTTGGAAAACATTAGGTACTGACGGTAGGGACAATCCAACGTCGGCGCGACGTAGCGCTAACGAATCTGTAACTTTGTATCACTCTTTGGACATTGAAACTTGGTATGAAACTTGATGTTACATGTTAAATGTTTGGCGATAAATGAGACTACAAATTTGGATGTGTGGAAATTGTGCTTAAACTGATTTAGGTAAACACAATGTTACATTAATGATTACTGGAGAACTGCGTAGTATAGATTGTAATTTACATTGCCGGTCATAACAACCGTTTACAAGTAATAGTAATGCTAGGTAAATTTATCATTCCGCTCCTAGTATACAGTTGCAGAACTTTTGTATTGAGGTAGAATACTCTCAATAATTTCGATAATGGATTGTGAGTGTGAATATACTTATTTAAGATAATTTACTGCTTTATTATTTGGAGAAGTGCAGTTACTTTACAATATAATCTTATATATGGTTGAATTTAACTATTTTGTTTGTATATGCAGATATACTTCGAGTTATGCTATCAGGTTGTTTCAAAGCAATTTCGCGTAAATCAAATTTTGCGTAAGTTGAAGTCCATAACGTGCGACCTTGCTCTCTCTTTCACTCTCTCTCTCTCTCTCCTGGTCAAAGTCATAGCGTTACTTGAAGTATGCCTGTATTCCAACGCTCATTTTCTGTTCTATAACATGTGTAACCGTCAATAACGATAAAAACAAAAGGTCATTGACAAACTCAACTCAAATGGTGGGCGGAGATCGCCAGCAAATGCAAAAAGTTTTAATTAAAAAGCGCTCATTACCAACTCATACAATTTAGTTTTTTTCTGAATTATATTATCTCTATGTAGAATGACAAAAAGTACAGACGATAAAACGCTTATGATTTATTACTCCGCCCAAAATGTTTGAATAGCAAGGCAAGTTCACACTATAAAAACGCTGAAAATCAAAATTGAGAAAATTAACTATTGCTATAATTCGGCAATGGTCTAGATTCAAGTTGGTCTCAATTTATGTTTGTAGCGCTGAGATGTCAATCTCAATTAATTGTTTACAATGATTTACGAGTTAATTGACTAAAAGAGCATAATTGTCTCACAATATACCTAATATTATATAATGTGAAATACTTTGGTTATATATAATTCTTGTATTTAATTTTTTAAACTGTTTCGGCTGTTATTTTTAAAATCGCTGAATGAAAAAAACAGAAAACTACTTAAAGCATGGTGGAAGTCTTTTAAATTTATCATTGACTTAAATTGTTGTAAATTTATTAGATTCCCGTCGGATTTATAACTGTAATTATGACGTGTTTTTAGTTAGAAAAATATTACAAAATGCGGAAAAACAAAAAAAAGCATTTTTAAAGGTAAAGCGGAAATTACAGCTGAAACAAGCTGTCCGTTTGATTTAAGCTCATACGAAGTAAACAATTTCATTGGCGAGCACAATCCGTAATTGCACGTCACTTAATGAAACGCGTAGCGCCCATCCAATCAAATCGCAAATCACTTACCGTTGCGGTAATACCGCATTGCATCATGGCTGCTCTAAAGGATCTCAATTCTCACCTGCATTAGGGACGGGCAAGAGAAGAGCAGGCACTCGACCGTATCATCTGTCTATAAGCAAGCTCGGGGATTCATGACGTTTGTTGGCAGGTGCTTATTGACGTGACAGTGACCCGTTATAACTAGGTCCTTAAAATTTAAATTGCGTGTCGAAAACGCACCTACTCTGTTTGATATGGACGTTGCATGATTAAAATTGATTTATACTAAATGTATATCAAACCACTTTGAGCATTTCAGAGTATTGTATTTAAGAACTACAGCTAATTAGACGAAAACAGTCGCGCATTGAAATTCTAGATCCAAACAATAAGCGTTTTGAATTTAATGTGCTACAGTCATAACCGTCTGGCTCAAAGCACGGGTTTTACTAAGCCTCTTTCGACAAATGTCCACACTCGTACAAGCCAAAAGTTAATTTACACGATAACTATAGACAGGTTGCTTATCACTCGTTGTTAATAAGAACGCATGGCTGGAGAAAGAAACAAATTCAATTAATTAAAGGACAAAAGAATTACAAGGGACTGACTTGAAGCAATCACGTGGTGCATTGACGGACGGCGCTCAACGGCTTGGAGCTTGTAACCACACATACCCTTCGCAGGTCGGAACGAAAAAAAATCTGGAAAGTTAAAACATCAAGAAGGTGTGTTTGTACTCATGTTAGACCAAAAAAGTGTCTGTAGCACATTAATAAAAAAGAAAAAGGAAACAACAACTATTTTAATGAAAGCTTTTGAAATAAATGACATCAACATAAATATTACGGTCTTGAAGACTTTACTGTAATAGTTATGCTGCCAAATTGCACTGTTTCAGTTATATAAGCTTGGCATCCATTAAAAACATTTGCTTGTAAACGGCTTTTCTAAGGACATTACTAAAAGTGGTCTTCAATGATGTTTGGCGTCATATACTGTGGCGGCAGATGCAGAAGAAGTGTACTTGGCTGCAGATGCAGTCTTTATAAAAATTACAAAAATATTCCTTAATTCTGCCTAAAAGCAAGCTATAAAAAATATTTTTATTTTTTAGAACTAGTCTTTATTAAATGCTTACCAGAAATTTGTAGTCTATATATAGACTTCCATGTTTTTGAATGAGTTTTATCTTAGAAATAACAAGCTACTCTGTTTTAGACTGTTATTACAACAGTAAATACAATGATTGCAGAAATGATTTGAAGTCTGCAAACAAGTATAAAACATAAGATTGATTCAACTCTGGAGGATCAAACCGTAAACAAAGAAAAGTTAATTTTTATATACAGCATATTCCAATTTAATTTTTTCTTTAAAATATAAATTATGCAGATATAATTTTTAAAAGTAAATATAGTAGATAAAATATTGGAATTATTAAAATACATTTTAGTAAGAAACAATTTATGCTGTATGTCTAACATGTTTAGTTTAGAATTCCAAACTGTAGTACACAATTCCAACGTAAAAATATACAAATATCAAGGTCTAGATGCTATTATATTATGAGAAAACACAAAATATATCAGTTAATTGTTAAGGCCCTATTGTTCCAAGATTCTACTCATATTAGTTAGGATGTTAATAGCCACGTTCCCTAATTGTGAATACTTTGAGTTTTATTTTTCAATGCCATTATCTCTTAGTGTAAAAAGAAATGTATTTTTGGCTAATGATAATTATAAAACGAACAATAGAAGAAAATATTACAAAATGCTTTTACCTTTATAACGCTCCTAAGCTCATCTCTGCTCATTAAGCATCTTACCCATACTTTGATACAAGGCAAATAAATTTACGAAAAATTCAGTCTTCTAGAAATCCAATAAATAAAATGACATTTACAATACTTACGCGTTATGACTTTCTGGCACATTGCCGACCATTCTGACCATTGCGACGCGGTCCTTCTATCACGTTTTACAGGAAAGGAAGTATTATTCGCGAATGAGAGACCTTCACGGATTTAGAGCGAGATACGTGCCAAACAAGTCTGCGCGGCCAAGGACCGGCTCACTAAGCCGGGCTAGTCGTATCCGCTGGGCACATTAACTCAACAGGTCCCATCTTGATAAAAATGCTCCGTCGAGAACGACGAATAAAAATACAAATCCGTCGCTGGGCTGTGCTTTCTCTAAACTAAACTGGACCAGCGACTAAGGGTTGTAAGACAGTTTTCTGGCATATAACACAAAATGACTAACGGAGCTAAACGAGGAAAAAATAATTTTATACAAAGGAAATAACATTAAAAATTGTGTTATAAATTGATGCGGTTCGAAACAAAATGTGTCATGAACCATATCAGAAAATGGATGGAGGTGCAAATTCAAACAAAACTATTAAATTAAGAAGGAAGAAGACTAAGACCTGTCAGTTTGAAATAATACATTAAAATAATATATTGAAAAGGGTACTTAAGCAAATTGAATTTCTAGTTTGGAAAGTTGTATCTGTAGGAAATGTATTGTCAAATCACAGTGGCGTTGGCGAGAGCTTTTGTACCACTAAAACGCGGTAGCATTCACCAGTGGGTTTTGTTTTCCGTGTATATACAGTAAGCTGCGATGAGACAAAAACCGCTCGTTACCGAGGTAACCTAAAATATTAACGCAGCCGTTCGAGTGAGTTGCTTTTGTAAATGTGTTAAAGTTGTTTTTTAATCCGTGCTTAATTCTTTTACCGCTATACCACCTAGTTTAATTTTTGTCCTTAACATCGTAAACTTAACATGTATAATAATTATATTTCACTAATATCTGCTTTATACCTTACTATACAATTCTATTAAACTGCTCTATTTTAGGCATTTATATTAACATTAATTTATTGCAAATAAATAATATTGAAAATTTACTTTTAATTACGTACGTAATAATACTCAAATAAATCAGGCGTGCAAAGCTTCATATATTGAATTATTTTGTTAACAGATTTGTCATTAATATTTTAATAAGTAAGTATTAGTACGCAACAATTATAATGCGAGATTTAACTCTGCACAGAAACACATGAAATAACTAGTATGTATTTTCAATCCAGGAAGATATAATTACAGTTACTTGTGGCATGTTCTTATGTGCGTGGTAAAGAGACTGAATTAAAAATAAACTAATGCGTGCCACTTCGGATCGAGATTTCTCTCAATTCACAACAAAAGTAAACCACAAACAAAAGTTAGTCGCTTGTTTGCTTGTTTTTTTTGCATTAATGATTCTTACTGATACAATCACCACAGTTAGAAATTTATCAGTGGATATTAAAAAGTTAGCATACCAATATATGGGTGATCTAGAAATTTATCCCAAATCTGTTACTAATTGTGAGTATCTTTTTGATGAAAGACAAACCTCAAAATTCATTAAGGCCAGACTTCAAACAATCTGTAGAAACAATCTGTAGAAACAATCTGTAGAAACAATCTGTAGAAACCATTCACCAAATTTATGTACATTGAATTGCTTTACACTGGTTATTTGATTCTTGTAACTGGCAATGTTATGCCTTGTAAATTTGATCTAACAGTAGTTTCAATGGAAATACGTTCATTTTATAATTCTAGATCCAACAAACATACCTATGGTAAACCATTACTTTTATGCTAATATACTAACTATATACTAATTAGATGAAACCACGCTTTCTTCAATACCTTCTAGTTACCTTCTAGTTATTTACATTTTATGTTTCTACTATTTACTATAAATTAGTCGGTTATTAAAAAAATGAAAAAGTACTTGAAACATTGATGGCAAAAAAATGAAAATAAAAAGCCTACTATATTTCAAACAAACATAACTCTACTTCAAACATTTTAATTATGCGTAACAATGCCAACCAGCAGAATGTGTGCTTATTAAGACAACCCATTAACATATTCAATGGTCATTTTTTGTATAATTATTATTTAATGGCGTAATTTACCTTGAATAGCCAAATTGCAGGTCCATTTACAAATTGATTGTAAACATTGAAACTTTAACTATTTTTGGGTCTTATTGGCGTCTATTTCAATAACTAAAGCATACAATTATATCTTAATACAATTTAATTTTAATTATTTCTTTATAATAAACACTATAAATTACAACATCTAAAATATTTACACAGTTTAACAACACTGGATTATAGATAAGTGAAGAAATATTGATAAGGCCGCTATCATTTGGTTTCATCCAAACCGCACATTAAAAATACAATTAGCACTAAATTGAGCAGTTTATTACAGAATAAAAAAATATTTAAACATTTACCTGATTGTAATGAAGATTAGTATTAAAGATTTAAAATAAAAGGTTTAAAATTTAAAATAAGTATTATATAAAAAATATACTCGACACGATCATTTTATACTTCTTCATAACACAAATATTATGTCAATATTATTCGTGGACTAACTAATATTAATAATGTATTTTGTTTGCACTGCGCAATAAAACAAAAATATTTTGTAGTGCAGTTTTACGTCAATCTTATACAATCTTATACAATCATTAACATTTGCACATTTATTTGTTTTTATTTAATTTGATTTTTATTTTTACATCAACCTTTGGCTTCGCCTGGCTGTATGATAGAGAAACGATTCCACATTCTTCTGTTGTAGTCCATGTAAACAATGTAAGCGTTTGAGAAACCGAGCATTGCCGTAATGACGTCCATCATAAGCTCTATTATGTTGGTGTCTCCAGTTTTCATGTTGTTGTCGACTTCACCGTTGTTGCTGCGGTACGAGTTTCTGGTCCCCAAACCACTGGTAATTAACATTTCAACTAAACAATATATTCATCACATATTCACTTGAATAAAGCATGCGCTAAAACAAAGTTATAAAATAAAATGTAAGAATATTATGTCAATGTAAGAATGTAAATGTAAGAATATATAGAAAACGTTAATGTCATCTCTTAGACTGCACCGGCACTGGCAAAGTATAGTAAAAGTTGGGATTTTATAAATAGCAATTAAAAGTAAATATAAATTAACAAAGAAGTAGATATGAAACATTTGTTTTCAAAAGTTTAACTGATTCTTATGTATTTTGGTTCGCTGTTTATAAATCCGCTAACCGAACTTATGCAATACATTAGAGTTTTCCACATTAGAGGTCATTTTTGGCATCGATTTTCGCTTAAAGCGTTTGAAAAAGTTGTATTTCAAAGACACTATTAAATGGAAAACTTTGCTACAACAACTATAAAAGAAAGAGACATATTATTTGCCAAGAAAGTTCCGCGCAATTAATGAATGAAAAAAGTTGCGCTCTTGCAGATTTTTATCACTTGTTCCAACTTTGAACTATACTAAAGCACTACAATGTTTGTCCTCCAAAGCTTTCCTTTCTACTCTACACTACGGTTGGTTGCGTAAGCGCAGCGCATGCGCTCTGTGTTCAAACAAAGCTGGAGTCGAGACCCAAAAAATTTGCGTCACTTTCATAACTCGCGCAACAATTTGCGCTCTAGAAATAACAGTTTTATTTCAGTTTGTTTTTAATCAGTTCGTTACAAAATTTATTCCTGTCTTTGAAATACAATTTTGTCAAACACTAGATACGAAAATCAATGTCAAAAATTTAAAAATGCATAACCTAAATTTTGACATTAATTGCTTAAAAAACCTGATGTTTTAGATCAATTTTATTACTAAATATAGAATCAGCCCAACAAACTCACCGAAAGCGGCCGGTGAGTAAGGAGTAATAAATGTATTATTGTCTCCTTTTTTTGTTTTACAATATATAGAAATTAAATAATCTAGCTCAACTGCGCCAAATTTTGTGTGTACACTACACAAATATATAAATTAATATAACATTCACCTAATTTAAATAAGCAGATAATTGAGACAAGTACAAAAATTACTGTAGCCAATTGCATTCTAATGTAAGGAAAAACTGTTGTATTTTATTTTGAAATTAAGTAAAAGCGTTTGATACATTGTACAATCTGCCACAATTCTTATATACTTCTTAATACTTATTATAATGTTTGTGGCACTCAATGGCACTCAACAGCTCGGCTCTGGTAGCCACGCAGTCGCAACATGCTCGACCGTCAGCTCTTGCGCCTGCAGTTCTTATGGCGAAAGTGAAAAAATCACTGCACACATGGAATCGTGTCTCTTGGACACGATGCCTGTTGCGGATGGTTGTGGTTTCCAGCAAGCGTGGCCATTTTTTCAGAAAACGGCAGTACTCACTCTTTGCTGTGGGATGGGCAGCACAGAAGAACGGCGCACAGTGGGACAGAACGCATAAAATGCGCTTAGAATAGAAATTTGAATTTTTATTTGCAAGCATTTTTTTCTGTCTTTGACTGCTTACAAATAACTAATTAATACACTATTATTAAAATCAATTAAAATTATTTGTTTATACCTAGCCTGCAACCTTTTTAAAATGAGGCTAAATTTTATACTAGATTTTGTGAGAAAAATAATAATAATTGGTATAATAAAGTTTTTATTTTGAAAATGATGAAGATATTATTGGTCTATTTAGCATTAGGTTTAAATTTTCACATATTTATTTCAATTTTATATATTTTACTATTTTGACATGACACATGTCCCAGTTTCTTCGTAACACACAAAAAAATTGTAAAACAGAAAAAAAACGTTAAAATCAAAATTATAATACATCTGAAAATGATCAATAATCGTAAACAAAGTAAAATTATCACCCATAAATGTCAAAAAACAATTATTCGAATTAATTAAAGAAAAAGTCAAGAAGAGAAACGTACCAATCATATTGTGTTTGTTACATCCACTGATAGTATTTTAAATACTTTTTTATTAGAGGCTTATTATTTCACAAGCAATTTATTTTAAATAATCCAGTGTTGAAAAATGGACCACACCTTACTTTACCTATGAATCACATTTAGCACCATATAACTGGTATCGGTATTACAATGCTAGTGCTACAAATACACATAAAATTGTTTCGCTCGGTATTGGCTTGGTTTAGCTCAACTGCTTAAGTGCCCGTGGCATCCTGTTGACTACCGGAGGGTTTGCAGGTTCGAGACCCTGCATTTGTGCGTGTGCTGTATTTATTGAACTTTTCATATTTTTATGTGATTAATTACGCACTTATTAACATATTGTTGTCTATAAGCAAATATTTGATTTCAATCTGAAAATATTGATAGATATTGATTATGTACGTATATATGTGTACTACAAAACACGAAACAATTCTATCGTTTTTAACTTTATAACGTTTTTAAATATACTTTGGGTATATTATCAGTTTATCAATTCTTATTTATCATTCTTATTTATTAATTATTACATTTTTAGGCATTTTTTTAAGTCTAGGTTCGAAATAATACCTTGTAGATTAATGGATAAAAATAAATTTGGGGTATATTTGTTCAAACTTTCTCATTTCTTATTCTAATTCTCATTTGATTATAATATTTTGAGAAGAATTCGAATATACTTATATCTTTCAAGGAGACGGAGTTTCCGGCCGAACCAAATGTATTCCCAAAAAAGTTACGTTTGTATAAAATAATTTAAAATAATTGTACATTGTATATACATGATAATCTTTTTTTTTACTAAAAAAGTGTGTATTATTTCCTCATAAAAAATCCAAAATAACTTTTTTCTACATTTTTCTACTTTTCTACGCACAAAAAACAGACTATTTCACCGCAAGCAGTACGTAAACCATATTATTTCACAACAATTTTTTTTCAGCAATCAGTTAAAATGCGCATTTTTTATCACTGCTATTACCGTCACTACGCACCTACCGCGTCGTTTTCACTGTTTTGTTATTGCATTTTACTGCGCATGCTCATCCAGGCGTATCGCACCGTACGTCGGCTCCATTGATAACTTACCTTATATTTATTCTTCATACACCACGTATTTTTTAAAGATGTTTGCGTCGGTTGCAACTGACCTACCGAGGCATCGACTGCTAGACAATTTATAACCGGTCCCAAAACAGGCTCTGGCACAGATTGCCGCTTCAACTAAATAATAAATGAAAACATAACAATAGTTGGCGCTGATTTTTGGTTGCAAGATCACCTTCCTGCCTTTGACTTGGTCAATGACGCCTGGGCGGCCGTTGTGGCAACGTAGACAAACCTC